>JACXGI010004189.1:0-18743 GCA_016801175.1 Esox masquinongy
GTTTGTGTGGAATGACACAAACTACCCCCCTTTCACCAATCAATGTAATTTTGAGATGTAATGTGTAAATTATGTACGTACTAACAAACTTAAACAGATTCATAGTTCCCCCTTCAATATTATCATGAGACAATTAATGTTTACCTTGGTGTTACACATGCACCTTGGTGTTACACATGCATTAATGTTTACTCTAGCCAGTACAAATTCATCAAATTAGTTATAATAAGTACATTTAATCTATCTTAAAACATTGTACATTCTATGAATTGAAGGCAATATCATCACAAACATAAAATAGAATAGCAATCAGTTTCCATGTAACTTGCATTTAGTTTCACGTGAATTTGTATTGAACCAACCTTTTTATCAATGTCAAATAATTTCTTTAATACTTCTGGTTTCTTTCGAAAAAAAAAAAAAATCCCTCTATCCATCTATCTCTGCACAACTAACCTAACCTAAAATTCATTCATATCCAGATGTTGTGTTTTCGAATGAAATTTAAGCCACTTTCACCGACATGAAAGCGCCTCGCTTGGCCCTGCCAAGCTGTAGTAACAAAATTATTTTGACAGGGGTTTTAATCATAGTCTTGACAAATCATGTGGATCATTTATCTTTACTTTTTACTCTCATCTGTAACCAGACAGACTGGCCAGAAACCTAAACACAACAACAGATATCTGACATGTTTGCTAGAAGAACATATGATAGAACCTATCGCCAAACTGATACAGTAGTTAATTTAGGATTAAATGTTTGTTGACAATGAAAAACAAAGAGTATAATAATGATAATAATAATTGTAATAATAATAATAATAACAATAATAATGAAAAGGAACAAACACAATGAACCAGTGAACTGCTGAAACCCTCAATATACACTGGTGTAATGAAATAAAGGTAAATCACTATTTACAATTCTGGATTTCTAAAATAAGACTCAAAAGTTATAAAGTTAAAACCTACTGTTATTATTTATTATACAGTATGAATTGCTATAGTTTCATATTCATAAAAAGATTGAATTACATTCAAACCATATGTACCATTAACAGTAAACAGTATAGGGGAAAATAAGATGGCAGTTATATGTTTTTTGTTAATTCATCAACTACACAGCAAAGTAGAATATGCAATAAAATATCACTTTATGTAAATTACACTGAAGGAATCTTATCTCTCTGAAAAGCATGCAAGGCCACCCATTCTCATATTCAAAATATCTTTACAAAATTACTACTTGTCTAGGAGCATTTTAAATATGTAAGAGAGAAGCCCCAATGGCATACTTAGGTTCTCTAGCCGGTATTTATGCTAAATACTATCAAAATGTCTACCTTTCACCGCATTAGCCAAGATCTTACCAATAAACACTAGAAATTGGCTGACGAAAGAACACTGAAGTTTATTCAGATTCACACTATAAAAGTTCTAATATCCCTTAAGTTACCCCACTTATATTTCTCTCCTCCCCCTCTCTCCACAAAATAGATTAGAAACTGTGATATTGCAGAATGATGAGAACAGTCACCCAATCATTATTACCTTACCAAGAACCAAAGGTCCAGGATAAGGGTGGAAAATCTGGTTAAATATCGTCTTTAGTGGGTTATTATACACCTGGAGATGTGACTTGATGGTTTGCCCTCTCCAAACTAGAGAAAAGGAAAAGGTATTTGAAATTATCAGACTATGACATATTCCTCCAGTCCTGACTGGACATGAAATATTGATGGAAAGCCTTCAGGTCTGAACAAGAACCCACACATTTTGGAAGCTATTTTGAGGATTTCTTCCTCTTCCCCCTTCTCCTACTCATTGTGAGTCTCGACCCAGTCAAGAAGCTTTCTACCTTTCACCTGAGGGAAAATAGATCTCCTGGGTGAGATGCTCAGGTTAAAGAATGAGAGTTCTCACTGGGGTGGCATACAAACAAAAAATGAGTAAATTCTAGTTTGCAAGTTTGTTCAATTATTTTATCTGTGCTTGCCAGATTTTTGTCTATACCATACATCCTTGTTGAAACATAATATTGTTTTTGGATTACAATGTGTATGGAAATATGTAGGAAGATACTGTCAACAGCAACATCTTACTTTTGAATGAATCTGTATGTTTGCAGGGTCGTGGAATAAACATTGGCTACAGTACATTTCCCAAGCACAAACAATTATATTGCAAAACTGAGAACATCAAGTTAATTCATACTTTATTGGCCAGCACTAAACACACAAAATCTTCACACATTGGTGTGGGGACCAAAGCATGTGCACACAGTCCGCACAAACTAACCCCTGCCGTTTGACAGCGGGATATTTTCAGTGTTGATGGAGCTATTGATCATGCACACATTAAAATGATGTCCACAGCAGTAAATGCCAATGGCGGAAAGGTACATTAATCAGGAAATCAATGGCCCTGTCGATAAGCTGCTGGGGTCTGACAAAGGATTGCAGTCTGGAGACTCAGCTTACCCCTCTCTCCCGCTGCTGGAAGTCATGCACCCATTTGCTCAGAAGGCCTCTCTTTCTCCCTCTATCTTTCCCATATCTATCTAGTGTTTCAGTCCCGCTCTCTTTCTGTCTCTCTCTCAGAACAACTGACTTACACAACTACCAGACATGATTTCATCATTTAGTAAATCCTTTTAGGGACAATCTTCTGCTCCGGTCTCGTGGTCGGGTCAAAGTGAGATGAGGTTATGAGTTGGGAACTGGTAGAATATGAGGAAGAAGGTGTCAGCATTGCTTCCAGGCCTGTCTGGAGCACAATATTACTATGAGAGATAGAAACGAAGCCAGAGTTAGCTGTATTAGAGAGGTTAAGTGAATAAAACATAGGTAATTATGGCATGAATCAGCACAAACAGTAACAACCTCAAATAAACCTCGAAGATAAGTCCAACTGAGAATACTGATTAAAAAAATAGGAAAATTAAAATAGGAAATCAAAGGTTTCTTGACATTCAAATGTCCATGGATTTTTAACAAGCACTAGAACCTCGCTGGTTAGCATTTTGTAGCAGTTGGCAGATGATTAAATTGGGTTGCTAAAATAGAAGATAATGCATTAGCTCTGCATACCCAAAACTAATGCAAAGCATTCACCAATAAAACTGTAACAGTGGAGGTGCTGACCAAAAGCTCTTTCCGATTTAGCTCATAAATCATAAAACATGCCTTATTAATCAATCATCTCAGAATGCTAAACTCTCTGAGTTAACATTTTGTTTCCCAAGCCAACCTGCTGTACTGCTATCCCACGACCTGAGTACAGCAGTTGAAGGGCATACTCCATTTTGCTGACAACATGGTACAAATACAAATTAAAGAAATGCTCTGAAGTTTAATTCATATCCCAACTCTTGGAGCTACAAGTTAACATATTCCAAAAGTACAGAGTCTAGAAAACAGTTATTTTTGTGCTATAGACGGTGCTATGTCACAATTTGTTTAGGGAGGCTAATGTTTTTTTCTGAAGTTGTCTTCTTGCAAGAAATTAACATTGTGACCTAATGTAAAGTCTGTAGAATTTGAGAATATTTGTGTGTTTCATCAAAATGTACACAAGCTTCGCTTCACTTTAAAGGTAAGTTATTGCATTTTTTTTAATTCTCAGAACCATCCATAGTCAGTGTTTGACTTGAGCCAGAGCTGTCTGAAGCGTAATTGGCACCTATTGTTTTTTGAGACAGAATATCTGTAACTGTTTTTGCGTTTGACTCATGCTTGAGCTGTCCAGAGTGCTTTACAGGTACTTTTTTCAATATAGCAAAGGAGAGTATGGAATTCATGCCACAAATCGTGTTCACCCACCATTTGTCTGTGATTCCTGCCTAACAATAATCCACATCTGTTAATACATAGGATGCACTGTTCCAAGTTGTCGGAAACAGGAATATTTCTCCTTGCGTCCCCCATCCCCGTCTCCCTCCAAAATCCCAGTAAACAAGAAGGCCAAGCTGTGCGTCCGCTCTGACCCTCTTTTCCAACTGGTCCCAAGATGCTGTGTGTGGGTGAATTCACCTGCTACACCTTGCTTGTATCATTGCAAGTTACAGATTTAACATTGATAATTGCGAAATATGATCCTATGGGCCTTCAGACATAACCCCAGGTTATCATTTTATGTCAAACCATCCATTAACAGCGACTAAGGTTATGCTAAGGTTATGGTTTAAAACTAATAAAATTGCATATAACCTTGATAAAGATGTCTTTGTGTTGGTGGGACTTGTAGTCATTTTATCCATTGGAGAATATAGATAGGCCTAAACATTATATTCCCCTTAGGGCAGGATATTGCAAATTAGATTGCAAATTAGTTAACCAGCAAGCAAATGGCAATTTGTTTGTAGCCTGATGCCTTTGCATTGTTGGAATGATTTTATCCATTATTTTATCCATCCACAATACAAGATAGTAAATCCTATATTCCTCTTGGGGAGGGATATTACCTCATTAGATTGCAAATGAGTGAACTACCCAGCTAACTGTATTGTGTGTGTACTATTTACAATCCGGGGGTCAAATTTTTTCCTCACTATCAACAAAGATGTTAAAATATTTTTTTCCCAGCTAGTGACAGTCAATAGAGAATATCTACATATTGTTTGTTTTATACAAGAACGTTTATTTTTGCCAAGCCTTAATGAGTTGTCGATGTAATTCACTTTCTTTTGGGGTACGTACTATTTCACAAGTACAGGTTAGCTATAGAATAACTATTGTAGTTGAGGTCGAAGCTATGCCACATAGTTTTACCATGCGTATCTATCCACCGTAGCAATAGCACAAATCCTAACAGTCAAAAATAAATTGCTACATAATCCATGGTATGCCTCTTTTAAAGTAACACCATGTGTAAGCTTGTAGAAATCCCAAATAGGGCAAAGTTGTTGACATTTATTAAGTGTTTTTTTTTTAATTCCAGTTTTTATTGAAATGTATGCAGTTCAAGTCCAGTGAACAACCTGAAATGGTACAAAGGTAAGCAATAAAGCCTGGTTCCTCTCTAGGTTTCTTCCTAAATTTCAGCCCCTCTTAGGGAGTTTTTCCTAGCCACTGTGCTTCAACACCATTGTTGCTTGCTCCTTTCAGGCTGGGTGTTTTGTAAAAGCATTTTGTGACTGCAGATGTAAAAAGGGCTTTGTAAATACATTTTATTGATATTGTATTGCAGGAAGTAGTATATTTCTATCATAATGATGAGAAAAAGCTAATTAACAAAGGAAGACCGACAGACCATTATAACTCTTAAGTGTACAGTGAGGGAAAAAAGTATTTGATCCCCTGCTGATTTTGTACGTTTGCCCTCAGACAAAGAAATGATCAGTCTATAATTTTAATTATAATAATTTTATAAATTGATTTGCATTTTAATGAGTGAAATAAGTATTTGATCCCCTCAATCAGAAAGATTTCTGGCTCCCAGGTGTCTTTTACACAGGTAACGAGCTGAGATTAAGAGCACACTCTTAAAGGGAGTGTAGGGGGTGTATGTGTTGTGGTCAGAAGAGGCCAAAATCGAGCTCTTTGGCATCAACTCAACTCGCCGTGTTTGGAGGAGGAGGAATGCTGCCTATGACCCCAAGAACACCATCCCCACCGTCAAACATGGAGGTGGAAACATTATGCTTTTGGGGTGTTTTTCAGCTAAGGGCACAGGACAACTTCACCGCATCAAAGGGACGATGGACGGGGCCATGTACCGTCAAATCTTGGGTGAGAACCTCCTTCCCTCAGCCAGGGCATTGAAAATGGATCGTGGATGGGTATTCCAGCATGACAATGACCCAAAACACACGGCCAAGGCAGCAATGGAGTGGCTCAAGAAGAAGCACATTAAGGTCCTGGAGTGGCCTAGTCTCCAGACCTTAATCTCATAGAAAATCTGTGGAGGGAGCTGAAGGTTCGAGTTGCCAAACGTCAGCCTCGAAACCTTAATGACTTGGAGAAGATCTGCAAAGAGGAGTGGGACAAAATCCCTCCTGAGATGTGTGTAGATCTGGTGACCAACTACAAGAAACGTCTTACCTCTGTGATTGCCAACAAGGGTTTTGCCACCAAGTACTAAGTCATGTTTTGCAGAGCGGTCGAATACTTATTTCGCTCATTAAAATGCAAATCAATTCATAACATTTTTGACATGCGTTTTTCTGGATTTTTTTGCTGTTATTTTGTCTCTCACTGTTCAAATAAACATACCATTAAAATTGTAGACTGATAATTTCTTTGTCAGTGGGCAAACGTACAAAATCAGCAGGGGATCAAATAATTTTTTCCCTCACTGTAGGTCTTTCCTTTAGAAAAATTGCAAAGAAAGCCAAGGTGTCAGTGAGTACAGTTTCCTACACGATCAAAGGGCACTTGGAAACTGGAGGAAACACAGACAGAAAGAGGCCTGGCAGACCCAAAGCCACAACAGAATAGAACACAAGTTTCAGACAGTCAACAGCTTGCATGCTAGGTGGCCCACAGGACAACAGCTTCAAGCCACAGCTTAACACAGGTCAAAGTAAGCAAGTCTCAGTTTCAACTGTCAAGAGGTTAGAGCAACACATTTTGTGGGAACTTCTGCAATAGTGTTGAAAAGAACTTCCCGAACAATATTTGATTTCCATTGTAGAAAGAATGCCACAAGTGTGTTTGGCTGTTATGTCTGCAAAAGGTGGCTACTTTGATAAGTCAATTTTTTTTAATTTAATGTACAAAACAAATTAATTCCAAAATTTATTTTTTGTCTCCAGGTGTTTATTTGTTCTATGCTTTAATTTTAGAGTACATTAATACATTAAACTGTGTGAGTTTCGATAAAAACTGGTAAAATCCAGTTGTTCTAAAACTTTTGACTGGTAGTCTATGATTATGTTGGGTTCAGAAAGACCCATCAAGAGTTTTTATCTAATTGCTATATCCACCTATCAGCCTCAGCCATACACTTATCCAGTGAAATTCCTGTCTGAAACGTCCATATAATATACATAAAGAACACGTCACAACCCCACTCTGCTGTAAATACCAGAACTGTTTATATATATATATGTTCTGGGGAAACAATATAAAGTAACAAATACGTTTTCTCGCAGAATAATTTAAGATGTTCCAGACATTAACAACGGATCCTCTTCATCTTGAAAAACTATAGTATTTTGAATTCAGGTGTTATCATGTTGCTAATATCTTGGTTTGAGGAGATATGCTAGTTTTAGATCATCTGCCAGGTACCTCTCACATGTCTGATTAAAATCGGAATGGCCTATTGGATCACAATCACCAAACACCCTTTTTTGAGAGGACAAGGAATGAAGCGATATGTTCTGAATTTATATCAAGGGGTTGAAGCTGATAGCTTGGCCAAGTAGGAGACAATTATAGTTGTAATGGTACTTGAAGACAATGTAACAAAATACATTTGTTTGAAGTGATCATGTACAAAAAGAAGTGTCCAACCACTGAAGTGGGGATATTGTAGGCCATAAGGTTGAGCCTTTTCAATGCAGACTTGATATCATCTACATATTTCCGAGCTATGACTAAAACAGCCAATATTGAGATATTTTTGGGGTGACAAGATTCCTTGCTTGAAACCATTGCCAGTTTCCATTCATGTATTAGATGAATACTAGAGTGAACTCTCTGCTTACATTTGAAAGAGATATTGACAGGCAATCTGACTTTTAGAGTTTACCCATCTGTGGGTCTACCTTTTAAGCGGGTTGGGGACTTGGTGCGTTTCCTTTAAACAGTTTTCTCTTTTTGATAAGTGAATTGAATTGCAAAGACCTGGAAATAATTTGACTTTAGACATAACCAATTTATCCTTCACCTTTCAGCCATACAGCAGTGCTGTAATGAAAGTCAAGTCTGAGTGTCAGAATTGGCAGAGAGTGGCACCTGCTCGGGTTGCTTCAAATTAGACATGCCAAAAATGGAAAAACTGTCAAATGGAAATGTGTCAGACATTTTCCTGGGCTAATACTATGGTCGGCAGGCTGCAGGGCTGGCTGGGGTTTCATACCACTGGTCATGGATCTGAAATGGAATCGAATACTATACTTTTTGAGTGCATGATTACATACACATGTATGCTTGCGCACACAAGAAACAGACATAGAGTCCCTGAATGAGGGAGGGGTAAAGCCACTGACTTGCAGTTAGCTGTGTCATTGCAATATCAGGGTTCTAATCATTCTCACGGATTAGCATAGGGATCCTGCGGTGGGCGGAGTAAATCGCCAGCACCATCCAAGATTCGGGGGTTAGTAATCCAATATGTCTGCCTTGCCTCATTGCATTCAAGCAACTGAGCTCAATCAAGGTAAAAGTTCAAAGCATTCGTTAATGTACCTCTGGCGCAAAAGGATTACAGTCTAGACTTCTTGGTTGAGCGAGCAGCTTCAAGAGCCATTACGTGATTTTTGGCCACTGTTGTTAAAAGCGCCACTGTCGAGCCTAAGTGGGTCCCCAAAAATTGTGTAAAATTGCATCATGTATGTGTCCCATGTCTTCACAGAAACTCACTTGGAATTTCACTTCTCAATAAGGAATAAAGCTTCTGCTTATAGATTGTGTACAACATATTACACATTCAGCCCAAAGTGGGAGGTATAAAATGGTTTATTTGCAAAAGATACATTTCTAAGTTGTATCTAAGCAAAGTTCAGTATTATATTTATTTATTCCATTGAAAAATTATGTGAAGACACCGTGAGGATTCTTGTTAGCGCAACATTATTATGATATAAGCTATTTGTGCATTTGATGTTTTTAAACTTTTTTTAATAACAACTCTTACTTTTCCATGTAGTCCCATGTGTACCTCCATTTCCAGTCTTTTATACTGACATGAAGCATAGGAATTCACAAGGTCTTTATGTAGCAGCACTGTGGCGGAAAGTTGACTTACTTTACATTCGTAAGTAGAGCTTTGAAACACAAAGAGCATCCCCCTCTAGCCGGGTTTGTTGTGTGAGAGCCAGGAGAGAACATAGACCTCGGGCCATCTCTCTGAATACCTCTCGTTTCTCTATATCATCTCTCCTTCAATTCGATCTATCCCAAAAAGAAGGGCTGTCAGAGTACTTCCTGGGGAAGGTGCTTCACCTGCAGGAGACTTTCTTCACACACTTCACAAACATTCCTTTCTTTTTATTTCCTTTGAATTCCACTGCTGTAAGACTTCAGCTTTGCTGACGTAATGCCACAAGAATCAATTCATACCTACTGATGAGTGCTGACAAGTAGGGGTTAATAATTTAATAAAAAGCAATACACTCTATAATGTTGTGTTGTGACATTGTGTAACAATAACTCTATCAGAGACATAAAGAGAAACAGTATGTTTTTGAAACCTGATCAAGAAAATGTCTGCCAGTGAATAATGTTTCCATTTGATCAGGGATAATATTAGGCTGGCTGAAGTAAGCCAGGTGACTCACAGCATAGGGAGAGCTGTCTCACTGGTCTAAGTAGTAGCCTATTGTAATCACAATATTCACTCAGAAAATGTGTGCAGATTTATTTTTTTTGACAGCTCCATTACGAGGAAGTAAACATGACAGTTTGGTTTCGTGGGACACCACTTTAGTAAAACATAGATCATGATTTGTTCAATTCAAAATTGGGATATTAAGGCTGCATCAACGCTTCTTGCTGAAAACATCAAACCACCTTTTCCAGAATCTGTAGTCAGCAGGACTTTGAGTCAGGTTTCAACATGTCTAGGATGATAATGCTTGAATCTCTTCAGAGCTAATTTTCCATCTCTTCCTAAACTTTCACCTGCGTTCAAATACAGTATTGTCCTGGATGCCAAGCATGCCAATTGTGTGATGTAACCAGTCTAATGAATTGCCACAGTCCAATTACATTTGCTTTTTATTTTCAATATGGTGTCTTTGACATGAACGTATCAATGCAAAAGTAATTGTGTCATCTTATTTGATCTATCCCAAAAAGATAAATTCAATTGTAATTTTCTCAAATGTCTTTAACAAAAATCTAATAAAATGTTTCCTGTGTCTAGCCTGTAAAGTCTCAAAACATTTCACTGTGTTGTTCTTCCCAAACAAACTTTTTGATTGTTGAATTACCTCACTCTTGACTTTGTATCTGCTTCTTGCTTACCTCACTCTTGCCTTTTTTAGTATTTGCTTCTTCAAAATCAATGAAGTATTTTTACCAGCTGTTTTGGTTCTCCACCTGAATGCAAAGGCCAAGTTGTAATGAAGAATTCTTCTCAAAGATTGATGATAATCTTTAGCCTATAGTGCCTATTCACACTAACATCAGTTATCTGGTTGACATTTCAATTTAAAGAACCTGCAGGTAGAATGTATTCTCCATGTGGAAGCTAGGTGAATTGCAGCAATACAGCATATGAAGTAACTCTCCCAACCCAGTAACGTAATATTAGTTTTATAATGGACATTCAGTTAATATGCTTTCTCTATGTATGGAAATTGACAAGAGAAATGGTGCCTTAACAGAAGTGCAAGTCACCCATGCCATGTGCACTAATGCACCCCCATTCCATCACGGATGCTGGCTTTTGAACTGTGCGCTGATAACAAGATAGATTATCCCTCTCCTTTTTAGCCCAGAGGATGCGGCGTCCATGATTCCCAAAAATAATCTCAAATTTTGATTCAACAGACCACAGGACAGTTTTCCACTTCTCCTCAGTCCATCTTAATACACTCAGGCCCTGAGAAAGAGAATTATATTGTGTACCATAGATGATGAGATCCCCAAACTCTTTGCAATTTTATGTTGTGATATGTTATTCTTGAATTGTGGCACTATTTGCCCACGCAGTCTTTCACAGAGTGGTGAACCCCTCCCCATCCTCACTTCTGACAGACCCGTCCTCTCTGGAATGATCTTTTAATACCCAATCAGGTTAATGACCTGTTGCCAACTGACCTAATAAGTTCCATCAGGTTTAATTTAATTTTTAAGCATTACACAATGTTTCCAGTCTTTTGGTGCCCCTGTCCCAGCTTTTTTGAAACGTGTTGCTGGCATTAAATTCAAAATGAGCATGTATTTTCCAAGAAACGATAACATTTCTCAGGTTCAACATTTGATGTTGTCTTGGTACTATTTTCTATTGAATATAGGGTTTAAATGATTTGCACATCATTGCATTCTGTTTTTCTTTACATTTTACACAGCATCTCAACTTTTTGGAAATGGGGTTGTATGTACAGTACTTGTTTATATCTTAAAGATATTTCATAGTAATTTAGATTGCAGAACTATTCTGTAGACTATTTAATGCTTTGTTTTGCTCAATTGTACCAACATTGTTATAAACTGTGTAGAATTTTATGAACAAGGAAGGACAGAGGGATTTTGGTTGTCCCAGTCAACTCAATCTTAGTTGGGGCAGACAAGGTATATAGTATACGTAAATCTGGGAAATTGAATTTAGTTTGGTATCTTATGTTACATTGGTGACAATACATTGAAAGTAGCGAAACATTATATGGCGTGTAGTTGTGGAAGCATACTTTACGCCTGTCATTTTTTCTTAGTGGCATGGATGGAGGAGAGTGAGGGTGAAGCTTTTCCATTCGACAAGAGAAGTTTGTACACAACTACTCAATCAAGGGCATTTCTTGAGTCTAACTATTTTCCACATTTTAGAAAAACAGTGAAATAACACACATGGAATCGTGTAGTAACCAAAAAAGTGTTAAACAAAACAAAACACATTTATATTTTAGATTATTTCAAGTAGCCACCGTTTGCTTTGATGACAGCTTTGCACACTCTTGACATTCTCTCAACAAGTTTCATGAGGTAGTCACCTGGATACCATTTCAATTAACATTTGTGCATTGTTAAAAGTTAATTCATGGAATTCATTCATATTTATTTACTTAATGCATTAGGGTGGGAATAAAGAATGTGACAAGTTATGGTGGTTATACAGAAGACCATCCTGGTTGCTATCTATAGAGAGCTAGTCTTCTTTCGCTTCTTTGCAGTATTCGTAGTGTATGCTGTAGTAGACAATGGAGGAATTGGCAGTTTGTCATCCTGGTCTCTACCTGCCATTATAGTTTCCTACCCTAAGCGAACTTCGCTCCTTATGGCGTACTTATGCCATATCTTCCAGGTAAAATGCGCTTTCTAAAAATAAGGCAAGGAGGAAGGCCCGCCTTGCAGAAGGCGATTTGTTGGAAGGCCTATCTCGCAAAAGGTGATTTGTTGGAAGGCCTATCTCGCAAAAGGTGATTGGTTGGAACAAGATAGCTGGAACAGAATTGGCTGGAAAGTAGTGACACGCTCCAAAAATTATAAATTGACATTCCACTGGCACTGAGGTGTCTGTGTTGCTAAACAACTCTTAGAGAACCTCATTAGCTTACATAACATGTTTATAGGGGACAAAACCTTTGTTTTTTTCTGAAAAAATCCTACCTAGTGCAACATTAATAATCATGTAAATCGCGCCAGAACAAGGTGATGTTTGTCAACATAGTTGCATCAATTGGCTAAATATAGGCAAAGATAATGATAAAATTAACCTTGTACTATAGATCGATAATACACTGTTAAATCACTGAGGTGGTAACTACACGAAACACAAAACTGGATCTTTGAGCATTTGAAGTGTATCTAAAAATCCCTAAAGGAAACAAAATAATGGTGGAATAACACAAAGAGACACTTTCAAGTTTTCCCGCTAGGTTTTATGGGTATTATGACACCAGTATGTTTCAACATAAGTACATGAACAAAAAATAAAATCCTCAGTTGTTAATGAGTTATATTTTAATGTCATGAGACACAAGGTCAAGTACAAACTGACAGACTCCCACACATTTAGGAGACTCCCACACATTGTGCCAATACAGTGCGAATAACATTGGAAGTGATCGCGTCTCCTGTTTCGTGGTCCTGCACACTCAGACCATTAGATAGCTGTCAGAGGCTGATAAACTAGCTGTGGCATTGGAGCAGCTGGCAGTGTCTAAGGTACCGTTCCTCCATCATCACTCACTGCCCTGGACCCCCTACTGTGGGCTCATCACCTGCACATGACCGGTGCTGGGATCTCAGAGAAGACCAGGCTGCGTGGAAGAACTACCAATAATCTGGTCTAATACAGCAGCTGTCCGTTTCAATTAGCATGGTCAGTCATCAGGGGCAGATTAAACTATAGCCCTCTAAAATTATTTAGTTATTTGTTTGTTACTTTAGGTTGTTTTTTTTTTGTTTTGTTTTTTACCCCAAAACATATTGGTGATCATATTAATAAATGGCTCTTTTGGTAAAAAAACTAAAAAAAATGTTTGGTTTATTCTGGGAATTTTGGCAATTAACTATAATCAATGTATTATTGTTATGATACTGATTTTTTTTATGACAGTAAACTTCATGATTTAATTCACGCTCAAAGCCTAAAAGCATTGCATCACCATCAAAATGTAACACATTGTCCTGTAGAACACATCTCACCAAGTCGTTCAACTTATCCCACTGCTCGGTTAACAAGAAAATGCTGGTCAGGACCTACCGCAAGGACTACCGTTAGAGCACGTAAAAGCTAGGAAGCCCTTCGCCAACACCATCATAATTCCGGACGGCTGAGTCAAATTATATTGCCACGAGGCACTGTCACCAGGATGCACCTGTACTGCAAGGGACAACACTGTGTAGCAAAGCCTCCTCAAAGTTATGATGGTCTTCTCTGTATTCTGTTAAAACCTTTCATTTCAGTGTGGGGTGGAAAGAATCAAAAGTTACATTGTGTTAGGTGTCTGAAACAAAGTGGACTGGAGGACCCAGCGGGTTCCTGATCAGGGTGAATAGGGCCAATTAACTCCCTGTAAAACTGCACAGGTGCAGGTTATTTTAGAGGAACAAATCTGGCAGAGAAAATGGCTATGCTGTCCAAGAGAGAAGCCAAGCAACTGCCAATGAAGGATACCATTTTCTACTGTTGTGTAGAATTAAAATTACTTGAGTTCCTAAGTGTTTAGATTAGTTACCCGTTTTGCGCTGATAAAAGCAAGGATTTTATTTTTGTAAGTGACATAGCCAAATGCTTTGCAATAACGATAATAATAAACCTCTTTATTTGATTTTGAAACTTGCAACTTTTTTGCGGTTTTATTGTATCAAAACTGGACACATCATGATCTTAAAATGTATTACCTCTTAATAAGGTGTTTACTAACCTCATGGATAACGCTCTTTAAGGCATGTCCACATAAGCACTCCTGAGACACAGTAGACCTGATGTAAGTTTTGATAATCTTCAGAATTGAAAAGCTCCTCTGCTGAGGCAAATGTCAATAGAAAGGTGTTAGCAATCTTCAGCACTACCCACAGGTTTTGGTAAACATTTAACAGCTGGTTTTCATATAGAAAATCCTGAAGGCCCTGGCACATCTGGTAGATAAGTACTGTACCCCCTCCACTTTCAACCCGTTCAACATGCCGTTACATTTCAGGGTCAAACCTGGCTAGAAACCTGAGAAATTTGCCATTACTTGGCGGTGTGACGTGTCAGGCTGTTGTCCTCAAAGCAACATTTCTTTGTGCCAGAGAGTATATGATGACCATCAAGAATGTTAGGACCTCTCTTTACACCTTCTCTCAAGCATCAAGTAGAGACATGGTCTTCCTCTTCTTAAAACACACAAACAGCTCTTTCCAACCTGACAGTTTTTTTTGGCAGGAATGCTCTCACAGACTTTTAGATGAACATACTGTATTATTCCAGTGCCTGAATCTCTCATTATTAAAAAAGAAATCCTTAATTCAGAACAATTTGCTGCAGACATAATACAGCGTGTTCTGTTTGGAGCATGTTCTGTCAACCATTTCATCTTAATTTTTCACCATTGACTAAAGTTATAGGTGAATAAAAACATTTGAAGAAAACAGCTGTATCAACAGCTGTCGGACATCAGCGTTGGAACAGCTGGAAGTGAAATCGAGGTAAGCATTGCTATACAGTTGTTGGTATGCAGTTGTTTGCTAATACATATCACCACTAATGAATAGAAAACAAGGAACCAGGCAAGCCTTGTTCAGCCGGCCCGCAATAAAATGCATTGATCGTGGCTACCCTCTCGAGAATCGAACCCAGGTCACCCTCGTGAAAAGCTGTGTCATTAGCCACTACGCCAAAGAGCTGTACATTAGCTGGGTGTCAGTATAGCCTCTTGACATTATATAATTTTGTCACTCATCAACATCACGTCAAGTTTGAATATTTCGTTAGACACAATTAACTATGGTGTCTAACTAGTAAAGTTTCTTATTAAGTTCACCTCCACCACAAATAGCATCTATGAACTGTATGGCTTTTGCCACTGGCTGTTTTAACAGCTTATTAGCCATTTGTGAATGACATTGATACAATAAGTACTGTATCAATATAGGTGACGATAACAGACTTTTTCGTCAAGTGAAAAGACGAGAGAATCGTGTAGCCTGCGAAGTGTTTGTATATCCTGAAGAAATCCTAAGACATAATTCGAAAATCCACCAGAAATAGTCGCAATATAACAGTAAACAGTTTAATTTTAGGCTTCCCATAACGTAGCTACTCAAGGTTGTAGCCAGCGAGGTTTTTGTCTATACTGAACAAATCCTCTTTTGCCACTGGCCATTTTAACAGCTAATTAGCCATTCATGAATGATATAGATACAGTATCTATCAATATAGGTGACGATAACTGACTTTTTTGTCAAGGGATAAGACTTCCTATTACATATCTACATAGGGTTGTAGCCAGCGAAGTTTTTGTCTGTCCTGAAACTCAGGCATAATGCGCTTTGACTGTTACGGGAGGTGAACATGGGACCTGTTGTTCCAGAGCCCGCGTCTCTAACCACTACGTTATTTAACAAGGGGTAGTCAGACGGTCAGTCAGTCAATCACTCACCCACTCACTCACTCAGTCAGTCAGTCAGTAAGAGACATTCGCTCTTCTAGGCTGGCTCCGTTTACGTGGTCCGGCAAATACTGTTGTTGTTTTGCTATTTTCAGTAATTAACTCAGATCAAATAGTTAGGTATTATACAACAGATATGATGAAAGGCAATACATTGTCATAGTCATTAAAAAAGCGTCATTAGAAATGGTGTGCATGTAACGGCCTACCACATTGTCATACACTTTTGTAGTAATTGGGCATAGACAGTAATAAAGGGCTGTTGATCCCTAGTGCTCGTTGTGTATCAACCTTGTTTTACTTAGGGTTTTTTTGTTGCCGTGAATTGAACAATTATACACTGAAGCTGTGTAAGTTTCATAAAATCATTCAAACCATTATTGCTAAATCTATGCAACACTGCACTGACACCGTTAAACTTGTCAACACTCTAGCCATGTCTATGTCTGCTCCTATTGTGCTTCCTTCACTCTGATCTTGTCCTTGTTTACATTTATCAAGAACAAAAATTGGTTATATGAACAATATATACACAACTATTTCCAGAAGGAAGAGCATTTACTCAACACATAAGCGCAACCAGCATAATTCACTCACATTTCTGTTTAATTTGTACCTTATTTGCAAAACACCACAAACATCTGTCTTCGTAAAGCACAATCGTCAACTCCGTATCATGTAGAAAACACTGACTTTCTATATAATATTAGTCAAATCATCAAAATTGTAACACTCTCTGCACACAGTGATTGAGGTGTAAACAAGTAACAAGCGTAACACTTAAAAGCAATTAGGATGTTTGCATGAATAAAAACAGACACAGATAAGCTTACCAGTGTTTTTGAACAATGGATGACAACATCAGCAAGGGGTAGAGGAAGATCAAGAGGAGGTGGACAAGAAACAGGAAAATACAATGGCATATTCAAGACAATGGCATATTTCAAGGTACAGTATAGAAATACCTCTCCGGGAGCCATCACCTTATCGTGGTGGAGAGGTTTGTGTGTTCCTATGAACCTGAGGGCTGTGTTGTCTGGGCCTTAGTGCTGCTGGTAGGGTTTCCCATGGCAAAGTTGTCTCAGGGGAGGAGCCAGACTAAGAATGGTTCAAAAAACCCCTATGCACAAGCGAGGAAGAGGAGGTATTACCCTGCCCGGAGGAAGCCCGGGGCCCCCGTCTGGAGCCAGGCCCAGAGGGAGGGCTCGCTCGCGAGCGCCTGGTGGCCGGGTTTGCCACGGAGCCCGGTCGGGCATAGCCCGAAAACCAACGTGGCACCCCCCTCTCCATCCTATGGGCCCACCACTCATGGGAGGAACTGCTGGGGTCGGGTGCCAGGGGCCTCGATGGACCAGACCCAGGCGGCCGGGGCTGGCTCTGGGGACGTGGAACGTCACCTCTCTGTGGGGGAAGGAGCCGGAACTTGTGGGGGAGGTGGAGCGCTATCGGTTAGCCCTGGTGGGGCTTACATCCACGCACAGTCTCGGTTCTGGAACCGTACTCCTGGATAGGGGATGGACTCTATTCTTCTCTGGAGTTACCCAGGGTGTGAGGCGCCGGGCGGGGGTTGGGATACTCACAAGCCCCCGGCTGAGTACCGCTATGTTGGAGTTTACCCCGGTGGATGAGAGGGTCGCCTCCCTACGCCTACGTGTTGTGGGGGGGAAAATACTGACTGTTGTTTGCGCATATGCCCCGAACAGCAGTTTGGAGTATTTGGCCTTCTTGGAGATCCTGAATGGAGTCCTGTATGGGGCTCCAGTAGGGGACTCCATAATTCTGCTGGGGGACTTCAACGCGCAAATGGGCAATGATGGAGACACCTGGAGAGGCGTGATAGGGAGGAACGGCCTCCCTGATCTGAACTTGAGTGGTCGTTTGTTGTTAGAGTTCTGTGCTAGTCATGGATTATCTATAATGAACACCATGTTCGAACATAAGGATGCTCATAAGTGTACGTGGTACCAGAGCACCCTAGGCCGAAGGTCGATGATTGATTTTGTGATTGTGTCATCGGATCTGAGGCCGCATGTTTTGGACTCTCGGGTAAAGGGAGGGGCGGAGCTGTCAACCGATCACCATCTGGTGGTGAGTTGGGTAAGGGGGTGGGGGAAGACTCTGGACAGACCGGGAAAGCCCAAACAGGTAGTGCGGGTGAACTGGGAACGTCTGGAGGAGGCCCCGTCTGAAAGACCTTCAACTCACACCTCTGGCAGAGCTTTTCTGGCATCCCTGTGGAGGTTGGGGGCATTGAACATGAGTGGTCGATGTTCAAAGCCTCCATTGTCAAAGCTGCAGCGGGGAGCTGTGGTCTAAAGGTCTTAGGTGCATCAAGGGGCAGTAACCCTCGAACACCCTGGTGGACACTGGTGGTCAGGGAAGCCGTCCGACTGAAGAAGGAGGCCTTCCGGGATATGTTATCCCGGAGGACTCCGGAGACGGTTGCAGTGTACCGACGGACCTGAAGGGCTGCGACCTCTGCTGTGAAAGAGGCAAAACAGCGGGTGTGGGAGGAGTTCGGGGAAGCCATGGAGAAGGACTTTTGGTCGGCACCAAGGTGCTTCTGGAAAACCATCCGCCACCTCAGGAGGGGAAAACGGGGAACCATCCAAGCTGTGTACAGTAAGGATGGGACACTGTTGACCTCAACTGAGGAGGTAATTGGGCGATGGAAGGAACACTTTGAGGAACTCCTAAATACCACTAACACGCCCTCTATAGTGGAGGCAGAGCTGGAGGCTGATGGGGAAACATCGTCAATCTCCTTGGCAGAAGTCACTGAGGTAGTCAAACAACTCCACAGTGGCAAAGCA
>JACXGI010004189.1:18843-55566 GCA_016801175.1 Esox masquinongy
AAAGGAGTGGCGGACCGGGGTGGTGGTTCCCCTGTTCAAAAAGGGGGACCAGAGGGTGTGTGCCAATTACAGGGGTATCACACTTCTCAGCCTCCCTGGGAAAGTCTACTCAAAGGTACTGGAAAGGAGGGTTCGGCAGATAGTCAAACCTCAGATTGAAGAGGAACAATGCGGATTCCGTCCTGGTCGCGGAACAACCGACCAGCTCTTTACTCTTGCAAGGATCCTGGAGGGGGCCTGGGAATATGCCCATCCAGTCTACATGTGTTTTGTGGATCTGGAGAAGGCGCATGACCGGGTCCCCCGGGAGATACTGTGGGAGGTGCTGCGGGAGTATGGGGTGAGGAGGTCCCTTCTGAGGGCTATCCAATCCCTGTACGTCCAAAGTGAGAGCTGTGTTTGGGTTCTCGGTAGTAAGTCGGACTTGTTCCATGTGGGGGTTGGCCTCCGCCAGGGCTGCGCTTTGTCACCAATCCTGTTTGTAACTTTCATGGACAGGATATCGAGGCGTAGTCGGGGTGGGGAGGGGTTGCATTTCGGTGGGCTGGGGATTTCATCGTTGCTTTTTGCGGATGATGTGGTCCTGATGGCATCATCAGTCTGTGACCTTCAGCACTCACTGGACCGGTTTGCAGCCGAGTGTGAAGCGGTTGGGATGAGGATTAGCACCTCAAAATCTGAGGCCATGGTTCTCAGCAGGAAACCAATGGAGTGCCTCCTCCAGGTAGGGAATGAGGCATTACCCCAATTAAAGGAGTTCAAGTATCTCGGGGTCTTGTTCGCGAGTGAGGGGACAGTGAAGCGGGAGCTTGGCCAGAGAATCGGAGCAGCGGGGGCGGTATTGCATTCACTTTACCGCACCGTTGTGATGAAAAGAGAGCTGAGCCGGAAGGCAAATCTCTCGATATACCGGTCAATTTTCGTTCCTACCCTCACCTATGGTCATGAAGGCTGGGTCATGACCGAACGAACTAGATCGTGAGTACAAGCGGCTGAAATGGGTTTTCTCCGAAGGGTGGCTGGCGTCTCCCTTAGAGATAGGGTGAGAAGCTCAGTCATCCGTGAGGAACTCGGAGTAGAGCCGCTGCTCCTTTGCATCGAAAGGGGCCAGTTGAGGTGGTTCGGACATCTGGTAAGGATGCCCCCAAGACGTCTCCCTAGGGAGGTGTTCCAGGCACGTCCAGCTGGGAGGAGACCTCGGGGTAGGCCCAGGACTAGGTGGAGAGATTACATTTCGACACTGGCCTGGGAACACCTCGGGATCCCCCAGTCAGAGCTGGCAAATGTGGCTCGGGAAAGGGAAGTTTGGGGTCTCCTGCTGGAGCTGCTGCCCCCGCGACCCGATACCGGATAAGCGGATGAAGATGATGATGATGATGATGAGTATAGAAATACCCAGAAAATCTAACCTGAAATGTAAGTGAACATATCTAGCCCAAGTGAGATACAGCATGCTACCGCTGAGGTTGACAGAATAAAAGTTTATTTGTATGACAATAACCATATAAAGTCTAAAAACACACTTTTTCCCTCTTGTCTCCTTGGGCTAAATTTTAGTAAAGTTCGATGCTCAGAAACAATGCGTAGTACATTAGCCAAAACTGATTGATTTTTCAAAACAGGAGTCTTTGAACATCTTTATCATGGCATTTATGAAAATGTAGATTTGGGACACAAATTAGTTAAGTTGTCCTTTATGGCGAGAAGGACGACATTGATCCATGTGTGAGAGGCTCTAACGTGGTTTAAATGGTAGACTACATTTAAAAAGGTAATTAAGCAGTGATAGTGATCTTGGTGTAAATTTGTTAACACAATTCATGAATACTTTGTCAGAGCAGACACAAACAAATCTATCGTTATCTGAAAATAGACAATCGTTGTTGAACATGTATATATGCTTTTTATATTTTTAAGCTTTATTTTTTGGCTCTACCAATGCTAATCATTTTTTTTAGATTAAGCTTCATGTTATTAGCATCTTGCTAGCTACAGTTTGCTATCCCAGCTCCCCAGATCTCTACTCGTGTTTGCTTAATACATACACTATGGTAGTAGCTTCACTTTCCCAGCTTGCACAGTTCAAATATCTGTTATGAGTGCAATGCTGTAATTGCTTCCCTCTTCTTTCTCCTATATCCTCAACTTCCCCCGTTTGTTTCTGCCTTCCTCTTCTCTACTTTCCTCTCCCTAGCCATTCAGTTGTTAAACATATTTTACCTTGAGTGCATCTTAATCATCTTCTTCCAGGGCCATTGGATTTCCTTTTTCACCCCCCCCCTTTATTTTACCACCTCTTTCTTCCCTTTTTTCCATCAGCTTCGCTTTGCACCTTCCCAACCAGACTGTGAACCCTCCTGGGACACTATTTCCTGTTAATATGCAGAGCTTCCTTTCTACCCAATCAGTACTTCTGAAAGGTTGTTGCTAATGCTCCCAGAGGACGGGAACAAATCCTGAATACATACAAGAGCCATCGACAGGCCTGCAGATGCCTTTGTGCACCTAAAGAATCACACCTTGTTTCTTTCATGTCTTGACCAAGGTTCAATTGGGATATAATGACTCTGAAATGGAAATACAACCCATTCATCTAGTCTTTTCTTGCCTCGCTGGGAACTTTAAGCGGTAAAAAGACCTCAGCCACTTTTCTAATTTACTGATGTATAGTATGTGATACAAATATTGTTTTAAAACATTTTGTAATGCTGTAGACCTTCTGTAACTTAAAGTGTATTGTATGTTTTCTTATTATTAAACTACACATTTCATTTGTATCAAAATCTGATGATATGTAGTAATGAGGCTCTTATATGAATGTGTCCCTGATTACTTGGAAACACACTATCTAATTGACAAAAAATAAAATAAATACGTTGGAGATTACAGCACTTCTTGGACAAGACATTGAAGACTATGCCAATCAACATCAACTCCAAAAAACACAATAACTACCTCATTTACCGTAATGCTACAGGCACTGCCTTCCAAGAAAAATATAATTATTTAAAAAGAGAGAGCGAGGAATTCAATTCCATATGTTACACTTTACAACCAATGAAGTTGAGATCACAGGAGTTGAGTTGGGCAGAAACAGAAAGAGCTGACGGGGCGGGTCCACACCCCAGGCTTTCCTTAGAACAGCCGAGGCAGGCAATAATCTAACTATAATTAAGGGATATAAACCATGTCAAACTGCCATTAGACTGAATAGCTGGCTACTAATCAACGATGACGTTAATAGTAAAAATGAACACGGAGCTTTAGAAATCAGCTGTTTTATAATAAGGGGATCTATTTTAAGATTTCTATTTTTTTTGTGTTGTTTTATTTTCTCCTGGAATTGCCTGCAAACATATTGTTTTGTAAATCATAATAACTTATGGACCCATTATTTCCTCTGTGCATTTAGGTCTCACGGTAGAGGGCTGCAATCCATTAGCTTTTGTTTATGGGTATAATGAACACAGACTGACAGTGTACCCTAGCAGGTGGCTTGACGGACTGCAGCTCTGAGTGGAGATGAATATAGATAGAAAAAAAAATTGTTATTCTTCAAGTCTAAGTAGTGCAACACCCCCCCCCCCCCACATACACACACACACACTGTGTATTGTAAAGACCATTTCCAAAATCCAATTTAGCCCTTTTCTTTGGCTTTATTCACTTAGATTATATACTGGCTGGTGTGGACATTTTTCTGGACACTATGCAGGTAGGGCATCTTTTTGGGGTTACACTGAACACAAGAAAGAGCAATGTATCCCATTGTAGATACAGCACCTATCCCTTTCTAAATGTATACTCCAATCTGTATTATAGTTAATTGAATCACTTCTCCAATTCTCCTGTTTTGTACATTTTAGCAGCAGAAGAATACACAACCTATTTGCACTAAACATGTATATTATTAAAGAGTGATTTATCTGAAAACCGTGATTGCTGTCATATAAAGTTTATTAAGAGTAGAATAAAAACAACAAATAACAAGTAATGGCTAAAATAACACAATTATTTTGTTGAAATAGGCCATTAGAAACCTCAGGACATCAAATGTAAACTGTAATTATTCTGAAAATGTATTGATTGAAGTGCCTAGACTGTAAATATATATATTTATTTATTTATGTATTTTTTTTACTCCTGTTGCCTGTACAACTAATGGCTGACTTATTGTCAGATATAATAATAGATTTGAATTAAAGACAAGACTGAAATATCTGATGGGTGACAGTTTTGTCAGTTGTCATAAACTGAATGGACAAGTGATGACAAGTGCAGCATTTATTGAAAAAGAAGAGAAAGCAGCTTACCAAAAGGTGCACCATATGATTTTAATTGCTATATCATATTGAAAAAGTTAATTCATAATTAACCTACTCTGGTCAAATAACTATGTTTTATTGGCTAATGGGCTCTGTTTGAATATACAATATTTTCTTTAAATAACCCGATCATCAAATTAGTAACTTATTTACCGCAATTGCATTTTGCAAAAAATAGATGCAAAAAATGTTTTTTCTCCAGTTTTAGTTCTGGATCTGCTCGGTGTCTAATATACTGTAAAATCTATACAGTAAAATATGTGTGTTGTCTTTGTTGACAGTGAAACACATGGAAATCCACTTTCGACTTCAAATTCACATTTTTCCCCCCCTTTAGTCTCACAACTCTTTCCCACTCCTACTTGTGGTATTCATTTATTCCCCTTTAAATGGGCATAATGTAGAATTGTTGTAAATGACATAAGCAAACATGAACTTAAAACCGAAGGGCCGTAAACTGTGGTTTTATCAGTATATATGGTAGCTTTCAAATGAACCAATGACATACACACCTCTTTGCAGATAAGCCAGGATGAGGATGGATGAGAACAACAGGCCGCAGGAGCACTTAGAACAGCAGGGTTTGGGCTAAGCCTCCAGTGGCTTTAAATCCTAGAAACACTTCTACCTCAGCATATTGCACCTTAAAGAGTAGGGACTGTGCACATACTTCCATATGGAAACCAAATAATTTGATTATCTCCTCAGGTACTGTCTAGTGTGGCTAGATTCTGGAGTCAAGTCCGATAATTATTGCTATCTCACAATAACAGGGTGTGGTTGGACTTGCAACAACTATGGACCTGAAGAATCCTATTCAGTCAATATAGTCAACTTTGTAATTATTGGAGAACATATAAGAACTACGGAGGTTCAACATCTTGGACTCATGTTAATAAAGAATGTTATACCCTGACTTCCGGGTTTTATGATTTTGTTCATGGATCAAAAGAGGACAAAGATCCAACAGTATATATCATTATTTTTGGGACAATTTCAGCATATTATATACAGATGGGTAGTGTGAAGACCTTTGTGAGGCATCCTGTTAAAATGGAGGGGTGATTGTTTTGATTGGTCAGACTGGTTTGTTTGAGAGTTGTGACTACCATACCCTTGATTGATGCGGCTGTGGAAAGTAACATAGCTGCTGTGGTCTTCTGGGTTTCTCACGCTATACCTCACTCTGACTGATTGGTAAGGGTTACACAAACAAAAAAGGGTTTTCCTTTCTTTCGTTTGTACTATTGTTTCCTTAGGAGGGGCAGGGGTATGCGGACAGCAAAAACAGCAGTCTACAAAATAAATTCAATCTAATTAAGAAATCCTGAGCTGGGTCCTGTAACGCAGTTCGTCACACAGCAAAGGGTAGGACAAGGGTGAAATATCACCAGAGTCAAAGAAAAGTGAATCATGCAACACACAAACACCCCTCCTAAAGAAGAGAGAGTGCATTGAAGGTAATAGTACATCCATCACTTCCCTTTCTGTAACCCATTGAAGACAAGAAATCCATCCCTCACACTTTTAAACAATATTCTCTCCATCTTTGTCATCCACTGCTTGCAGAATTGCCACAAATGTTTGCAGAGAAATCGGTATTGAAAAAACAAAACACTTTAGCTGAAGCCATGTAGTGGCTGGCTATGAATGCCCTTTGCTCCTTATCTTGAACTAATTCTGAGTTACATCTGGAGCCACTACAGACTGTTGGTCAAGAAAAGTTCAGACGTTCATCACACATCATCACCCACACAGTTGAATTTAATGCGCTGAACAGATGTTCTCAACATAAAAGGTGAATATATATATATATATATATATATATATGTAAGTGGATATGTATATATTCTCATAATTATTTCATTCCCTCCCACTTAAAACGTTGAGACAGGTAGGAAAAGGGTAGTAAAAGCACACTAGCATCTCTCAGAATGCAGTCTCTGTCTTCCCCTCATTGGTGTGTTTTAATAAATTGCATGAATACCCTATTACTTAAGAACGCATGACCTGGCCTGTGAAAAAATATAGGTCTATAAAAGTGCATTTAGGATGTTTAATAGTAGGCCAGTAACTACCATTGTTCTCCTCCAGAGTTGCTGGAGCATCTTAAAGTTATTTTTCATCGCAGGTCATCATTGTGTTATATCCATTGCAATGATACGTATTTCAAACTACTTTATATAAAACCACCACTCCTCTTAAGGAAAGTTCAACAAGGAAAAACATGTACTTATCCAAACATCCAGATGGCACTGCATGTTGCTGAGATTATGTCACTTGTTTTATCAGACTACAGATTCAATTTGTTTCAGCACTGGAGCTTTGATATTTTTAAGCAGACCTTTGTAGTTGCTAGCTAAAGCTAATGTTATATACAGAACCCAGGTTAACTAACACTGTTACACTGTCCTGTTAACTTTTCACTGCTATTGTGAAGTGAATGTGAACGCATTTTTTTTAAATTTTTTTTTCAAGTTCTAAACTACTATGAAATACAAACTATGATAAAATATTACTTTGCTTATTGTTGGTGGTAAATATGTCCTATTTTGGGGCATAATGCACATATTATAATCTTGTTCTGTCAATACTTTGCTAGCACTCTTTAGGCGGCAGTTACACAGGAAAAGAACAGTACCCTAAATATCAATAAAAGGAGCAGAAATAATTACATTCTAATCCTGACACACTAAACCTCAGACTTTAAATTATAAAGGTTGTTGTGTAACCCTTGAACAAACAAAGGTCGCCAATGTGCTCTAGAGGCCCCATGTTAAAAAAGCCAAGGCATCTCCGTGTTATCCCTGTGGGTGACTCTGACAGCACTGAATGAATTGACATGCTTCACAGAGTATGCACTCTAATAACATATCGATTGTTCAAGTCTGATATGTAAAACAGCTGCCACAGAGTGTTGTTCTTTGGTGAGACGGATGCCCCAGGAATTCCTTATTCCAAACCTGTTGATGAGAGGAAGTATTTGGCCCAGTGATCACATTAAACCAGTGTCAGGTGTTCCTCCTTGAACCATATCAGAATGTATGTTTCATTATGTTCAGACAGACAGACAGACAGACAGATTTCATTTGCAATTGATTTTAATTAGTTGGAAGAAATGAAGTTGTAGTTCTGTAGTATTTTCACACTCAGAATTGCTATGATTATGTGTAAAATTTAGTAAATACTCTATGAAGAAGTACAGACTCAGGCTCACCTGAGTGAAAGCACTAATGCATGTAATGGATTTAGAAATGTACTGTAAAGTCACAACATACAGTATCTCACAAAAGTGAGTACACCCCTCACATTTTTGAAAATATTTGATTATATCTTTTCATGTGACAACACTGAAGAAATGACACTTTGCTACAATATAAAGTAGTGAGTGTACAGATTGTATAGTGCAAATTTGCTGTCCCCTCAAAATAACTCAATACACAGCCATTAATGGACATGCACTCAACTTCTTTGGTCGACCATGGCGAGGCCTGTTCTGAGTGGAACCTGTCCTGTTAAACCGCTGTATGGTCTTGCCCACCATGCTGCAGCTCAGTTTCAGGGTCTTGGCAATCTTCTTATGGCCTAGGCCATCTTTATGTAGAGCAATAATTTATTTTTTTCAGATCCTCAGAGAGTTCTATGCCATGAGGTGCCATGTTGAACTTCCAGTGACCAGTATGAGGGAGTGTGAGAGCGATAACACCAAATTTAACATACCTGCTCCCCATTCACACCAGAGACCTTGTAACACTAACGAGTCACATGACACCGGGGAGGGAAAATGGCTAATTGGGCCTAATTTGGACATTTTCACTTAGGGGTGTACTCACTTTTGTTGCCTGAGGTTTAGACATTGATGGCTGTGTGTTGAGTTATTTTGAGGGGACAGCAAATTTACACTGTTATACAAGCTGTACACTCACTACTTTCCATTGTAGCAAAGTGTAATTTCTTCAGTGTTGAAATAACCAAATATTTGCAAAAATGTGAGGGGTGTACTCACTTTTGTGAGATACTGTAGCTAGTTTGACATGTCATTGATGGGGCAATCCAACTGGTCCTTTTTGGATTCCTCAAATGGTTGTAAGGTTGTCAAAGAGGGTGGTCACGTGTTGCGAAGCAAGAGACTCCTGGTTGGCATCCAGTGTGGGACAGGCTGTCAGTGGAGGAAGTTAAACTGTTGGCAGCAGCGTGTTGACATTAGGTTGATACAAACCACAGCTTTGCAATGTCGGTGCTTAACAGTGTTGACCAGAACAAGTATAAAATGCTACCAACAAATGTCTGAGAATTTCAAGGTTAAATCTGATGAAATTAACTACTCTGCTAAAATACCTTACATTTATAGCACAAGCCCTGGCAGCTAATCATGGAACCTCATCTGTGAAGACAGAACACTGTGGAACACAGACCATGGGGGATAGAAGGACGCTGGCCTTGTAAGATAGCATAGGTATTTTATCCACATCAGTGGTTGAAAGTCGTATCTAGTTGTGAGTATGAATTATGACAATGACATGAATAAGCCATGTCATTGGGTGGAATTCTGTTAACTTCTTTACCATGTGCGTGTTGTTGTTGAACAGTTTTTGGGGATATGCAGAATAGCCAAGAATCTTTGAAAAATAGAATGTAATATAAGCCATCCTCAATGTACAATTCATTCAGAACTGTTGGTCAGAGAGGAATGCATGCGCCAGTATATGGGTCATGCTGACGTTGTTCCAACACAGCTGAACCAGAACCGTCCATAGCAATTAGGGAATGACTTAAATACTCATGTCAGTAACCAGCAGTATTTCCCTGATGATCTATTGGATTAGACTTTCTTTTGATGTACGGACAAGAGGTGCAGTTATTGTTATATTAAGAAACCAGATAGTTGTTGCATCTTGAGATAATCCCTATTTCTGAATAGACGGGGTATGTTCCATTCTGTTACGATACCACTTGAATACAACGTGCACTAATAAAATGTTGTTTTCCTACCAGTTGCATTTTGGAATATTTGGTTTCAAGCAATTGTCCTTCCCCTATAGTTTCTATGGATCCATTATGAGATGAAATGACCAATCCAACCTGCCAATCTAATGTTCTGGCGCCAGCACAATGTACTCTAATTAGAACTGGTCCATCTACTCAGCATTAATGTCTCAGCAGACAGCTCTTATTGGATAGAAGGACCTTTGTCTGGGCATCCATTTCATATTCTGATGTCTGTATTGTTGTAATTGTTGTTAAAAGTCTTTCTGCATTATGTATGAGGTGAGTGCATACGGTAAAAACAAACAAAACAGAGAATGATAAAACAAATGCCCTCAGGTGAAAAACACAATGTTCACACCTGCCTACAGAGTCTAATCGTTTTGCTAGTAGTACCTCTGAAATTATGCAGCACACATGAGCCGTCGGGATCTTGGTTGTTGGAAAAAAGCCCAAGGGTTGGTTTGAGGGGGACAATAACATTTACACTTTTATGTGAGTATTTCTTTAGTATGTGACTAATGTATGTGTCCCAATGAGAAAAGTAGGAAAGGTAGCTTATGGCTGGGTTATAAATGTTCTGATGCAAACCTGACGTTAGTAGAGGATAACTAGGATAAAAAGACAGACTTACAGTATTGTGCAAAGGTTGTATGCCACCTGAGGAAATTGTTTAAGAAATCACAATAGCGTTGCTAGGGAATATGATTGCAGATACAGCTCTTGAAAAAATTAAGAGACCACTGCAAAATTATCAGTTTCTCTGGTTTTACTATTCATAGATATGTATTTGAGAAAAATTTACATTTTTGATTTATTCTATGAACTGAAAACATTACTCCCAAATTCCAAATAAAAATATTGCCATTTAACCAAAAATAACCAAAAAAAAGATGCATTGTTTTCAGACCACAAATAATGCAAAGAAAACAAATTCATATTTATTTTTCAACAACAAAATACTAATGTTTAAACTTAGGAAGTGTTCAGATATCAATATTTGGTGGAATAACCCTGATTTTTAATCACAGCTTTCATGCATCTTGGCATGCTCTCCACTAGTCTGTCACATAGCTGTTCGATGAATCTGGTGAGACTGGCGTTTACAATAACATTTCTTAGTTTCAACGTTTGATATGTTGTCTTTGAACTATTTTCTATTGAATATATTTTATATAGTTTAAAGGTTTAAATTATCTGCACATCATTGCACTTGTTTTTTTTTTACATTTTACACAGCATTCCAACTTTTTTGGAAACGGGGTTGTAATCATGTAAATATTACTAAGATTAGATGTCGAGTTTACAGGCACTTTGAAACTTTTGCTGTTTTGTAATTGTTGTCTTGTTCCTTGAAACAAGTAGCAGGTGTGGGTTTGGATGGTGGAATAATTGGACAAATGTGTTATGGTTGCCTACGCCAGTCTCAACAGATTAAAACATTGTGACTGGCTGTCTGTGTTTATGCCACGCATTAAAAGTTATACAATTTGAAAGTTAAATTACAAATACATTGGGTGTATTAAAGTTTTAGGTCCTAAGTCGAGGAATAGCTGTTTGAATCGGAAAAGGGCAGAATACATGTTAAGCTTTCCTGTATAACTGGCCCTGCTGGAAGTATAGGCTCATGTGGTCACTGTACTGTAGAACGACTTGGAAGAATGATGATCCACGAGCACATCAATATCATTCCAAAAAAAAAACTGCCTGCTACAATGCCTTTTTAGACTTTATAATATGTCAAAAATGGACACACAACTGACAAAAATGAAATAAATAATTCAAATAACAGGGCTAATTGTGTCATTAGTCAAATGACATTTTCACAGCACTTTACACGCACAGCCTAGAGTAAAATGATATTCAATTGTGCTCACTTGAAAACCAAAATGCAATTACCAATTGCATTTTGGTATTGTAGGCTATTCTAGGTAGGATAACTTTATTGTCCTTAAACAAGATCAATATGGATGCTTTCTGAGCCCTATCTGAGCACTATTGGTTCATCAGTCTCTGCTGCCAATCAGCTCTCCCTCTGTATTCTTGTGGATGTGTTATGGAAATTGTATCAGATCTGAATACTCTCTTGTAGATCTAGCAAATATGTATAAAATATATACACATATATACAGTATATATATTATATATAGATATATTCAGGAAAAAATTAAGAGACCACTGCACCTTTTTCTTTCCTTTCCAAAAAAGTCTAACTGGAAGGTTTTGAGTGAGGAACAGAAGGGTTAAATTTAAGAGACCACTGCAAATTGAACGCTTCTGTTCCTCACTCAAAACTTTCCTTTTCAACTTTTTTGGAAAGGAAAGAAAAAGGTGCAGTGGTCTCTTAATTTTTTCCCAAGCTATATATATATATATATATATATATATATATATTAAAATGTATTAAAATGTAATTGTAATATAGTCCCCTAATTGCAATAATAATCACTAGTGCATTTTGCCTAGTCTAAAAGTGTAAAAGTGTAGCATATCAGGAAGAACATTCAGCTCTGTGTGCAGAATGTGTTGTTCCTTCTTGCTCAGTGTGACTGTGGCATTGTCATGTTGATCTCTGTGGATTTTGTTGTTACTCACCGGATAACATTTCTGTTTGGAAAGTTGTTGAAGCGCCCTTCTAATGAATCTACTTTAACAGCAGAGTTTATATTTAAGTTATGATTTTGTTGCGGTGCGTGCAGAAGCTCATATTCCACACAAAAAAATTCTCAGGCATTGAAGACACAGAAGCAATAAACGAGAGCTCGCTCCAAAAGGTCTACCTGCCTTGTCGCACCGGTTGACTCATATGATAACCTGCAGTTATTTCCACAGTGCAGGCGGGTTTATGGTCATACATTACTGTTTGGATGAAAGGCCGGTGGGATGCGGGTGGGTTGAATGTTGAATGACATTGCTTAACACATATTCACATAAATAATTTTTGAGGTGCCAGTGTGATATTTATATTTTCTTTTTGCCTAATTCTATTTATGCATGGAGCAGGACCATACTTCATTAAAAAAAATCCTCATCAATCAACAACGCAGCACCCTATAATGACAAAGCAAAAATACATTTTTAAAAATGTATAAAAAAAAAATAAACAATCACATTTACATAAGTATTCAGACCCTTTCACCCAGTACTTTTGTTGAAGCCCCCTTTTCCAGCATTTCCAACCTCAGGTCTTTCTGGGTTTGACACCACAAGCTTGGCCAACCTGCATTTGTGGAGTTTCTCTCATTGTTCTCTGCAGATCCTTTCAAATTCTGTCTGGTTGGATGGGGAATGTTGCTGCACAGCTATTTTCAGGTCTATCCAGAGGTGATTGGGTTCAAGTCTGGGTTCAAGTCTGGGCCACTCAAGGACATTCACAGATGCTGCTGAAAAACTTTGCCACCGCATTACGTTACCACCCCCCTGCTTCACCGTAGGGATGGTATCGGCCAGGTGATGAGCGATGCCTGGTTTCCTCCAGACAGGACACTTGACATTAAGGCCAGCGTTCAATCTTGGTGTCATCAGACCTGAGAATCATGTTTGTAGTGGTCTGAGAGTCCTTTAGGCGCCTATTTTGGCAAACTCAGAGCGGCCTGTCATGTGCCTTTTACTGAGAAGCGGCTTCTCTCTGGCTGCTGTACCAAAAAGGCCAGATAGGTAGACTGCTGCAGGATGGTTGTCCTTCTGGAAGGTTCTCCCATCTCCACATCAGGTTCTTGGTATTCTAGGGGTCTTGGTATTCTCGGGAATTGGTTCTTGGTGTATTGTGTGTACATCGATGAGGGAAAAAAACAATTTAATCCAATTTAGAATAGGGCTGTTAAGTAGCAAAATATGGAAAAACTGAAATGTCTGAATACTTACCAAATGCACTGTAGTAATGAGATGATAAATATCGCATTGACTGGTGTGGGCTCTGAGACACATAAATTTTTTTTTTGTAATTGTTAGATTTTACAGAACATACCCCATGTTCTGTGGCTTGGACTAAAATGACAACATGTAATGATTTAAAAGCACTACTTTTGTAACCTTGAGCAATACATTTAACCTCTCAACTGCTCCTGTTCTGCTTTCACCATTGTGTGCTTGTGTGGATGAATGTTTTACAGTATGTCCAAATTAATAGAATGTTTTTGAGAACATGGGCCTGGTCATATCTGGCAAAAAGCAAGCAAAAATATTGTCTTAGCCCTTCTGCCATTGGCCAGATGGTCAGCCCCCTTTGTTGCAAGTGTTTCTTACACTGTTCTGAATGAAGCTTATGGTTGAATATGAAAGAAGAATGTGAGACATATGTTGGCATTAGCATGCATTGAATCAGTTACAGTACTATGAATGTTTTTGTCTTCATTGAGACTACAGAGAACCATTCTAACAACTTGAAAGTATTTATACAGAAGTATCTGGTTAGTTCTAGCACATTGGTTCCCAAAATTTTTCACAGTAACTGTATCACCAACAGAACTTTTTTCTTCTCAGATTACCCCAAATTACCCACTCATGTGCATTTTACCAATAAAACACTACTGTAGATGGTGATGTAAAGCTAAAAAAAAATTCTCTCTGTCACTTTTATCAATGCTTTTAATCCCCAACTTGTTGATTGTGAAACTTTTTTGGCTGTAGTGACATCTGCTGGTATTTGTTTTGTCAAAACAGATATGACTGGTGTTTTCCAGATTGACAAGTCATACCATGAACATTTGAAGCAAAGTATTTGGTGGGGTAACAGTATTTGGTGGGGTAACAGTATTTGGTGGAGTAACAGTATATTTGGTGGGGTAACAGTATTTGATGGGGTAACAGTTTTTGGTGGGGTAACATTATTTGATGGGGTAACAGTTTTTGGTGAGGTAACAGTATATTTGGTGGGGTTACAGTATTTGGTGGGGTAACAGTATATTTGGTGGGGTAATAGTATTTGGTGGGGTAACAGTATTTGATGGGGTAACATTTTTGGGTGGGGTAACAGTTTTTGGTGGGGTAACAGTATATTTGGTGGGGTTATAGTATTTGGTGGTGTAACCGTTTTTGGTGGGGTAACAGTATATTTGGTGGGGTAACAGTTTTTGGTGGGGTAAAAGTATATTTGGTGGGGTAACAGTATTTGGTGGGGTAACAGTTTTTGGTGGGGTAACAGTATATTTGGTGGGGTTACAGTTTTTGGTGGGGTAACAATATATTTGGTGGGGCAACAGTATATGTAGTGGGGTAACAATATTTGGTGGGGTAAAAGTTTTTGTGGGGTAACAGTATGTGAGGAACTATCACTGTCATTATGAGGCCAACCTCAGAGATCCCAAGCTGGAGTTCAGGTCCAATAGGCCACAGCCACAGTTTTAGACGAGACCTGGGACTGGAGACGTTTTCACAACATGAGTCAATGTACATTTATCGCACCCCTCCCTCTGCCCAAATCGAAATGACCCAAACTTGCGGGCCCCCAGTCCTTATCTCTTCTGTTGCATTTGCAGTAATGAAACCTTTTGAGAGAGAGAAGGGGAATTCATTGATTGTCTCGCGGGTACATTGTATTTGTGACATTTTGCAGTTGGCGCCACTTCGTAAAATAATAATGAAGTGATGTTGATTAGCGTTCAAGTTTAATGCTGGGAATTGATTGAACATTCCAATATACCTAAATTGCCGTTAAATATGTATAACTGGTATATGTCAAAGTAGGCAAAAATATATTAAATCTTGATGGTATTTACATTTCACTAAAACAGTGTAATTGGAAAACAATCATATGTCCTCTATATGTAGGCCACGCTACAGAAATATTCATATCTTCAAGGCAGGTCTCCAGACTAGTAGGTATTGGACAGAAAACAAAATGCTCTTGAAAAACGTTAGTGCTGCTTCTCAGAGCTTAACTGTAATAATTTATTCCCAGGTGCAACATATCGCGGTTTAAGTTGGTCTTAATGAGCTACCAAGGGAACATTTTGATAAATCTTAAAGAAGATACAGACAGCAGTTTGCAACAGAATCATTTTAAATGGACAGTAGTTAGATGCAAGTTCCATATAACCCCATCTGTTTGTTGAACACTGCAATCTCAGCAGACCTGAGTAACTTCAACAATGTGTAAATGTTGTGTGTAGAAGGGTAGAACATATAGAAGGGTTTCCATGAGTGTGGAGCATCTGTAGAAATCTGTAAAAAAAAAAAAAAAATAAGCATCCAGGGATAGGCAGCACACAGCTGAAAAAGCTGAAAAAAAGCCAGAAGTGAGCGATAATACAGACACTTAATTTTTTAATAGTTTCTATTACGGAGATAGTACTCAATGGCCCTAAGTAGCAGTCATTTAGCTTATGATGCAGGAATAAATGTAAACTCAATGAAGAATTTCTATTGAGCTGGATTTGTTAGGACTAGGCTGAATTAATCCATGTCCATAAAACCAACCCATTCTATTCAACACACTTTGTTTGTCCAGAGATTGAAGCTATGCTGATAGTGGCTATTGGATTCCAGTTGTCTCTGTGTCCCAGGTCTCAGTTTCTAAAAGATTTTCTACTTTAATTTTATGTATTTGATTTTAAATGTATAGCAATTGAATGAATAGAACAGAGAATAGTCCTCATTCAACTTAACAATTGAGTCCTACTCATTCTATTTGTATATATTTAATCCTATCAGGCAAATGAAATCCAGGTGGATATCTTTTGAGAAATCATCCCCAGATGACCTGAGCATTTAGTGCAAACATTCATTGAGGTGTAGAATAAATGTCTTGAGAAAACTTGATTAGTCACTGTGACAACGACGAGACGATGACATTACTTTCCTGTGCATACCATTAAAGGAAAATCAATATGATAAATGCGCTAAAGGCCATCTCTATTTATTGTGGTGGAACAGGGACTATTGCACAGCAAGCTCACATTGCTTCTACCCTCATTATACCATTTAATTTGTTCAGAAGACCAAAACGGACCGAATAGGTCAGATAGGTGCTAGACCAATGTTTTGCATTTCTTTTTTTGTGCCTTGCCTTATGTCTAGGAAGGAAAAAAGTCTGCCCTCAACTTGTTCTAATCTGTGACTTAATTACCTTAAAATAAATTGGCTCATGAGGAAATGTGAGCAGCACTTCAAGACAAGACCTCCTCACACTCCACTCCTTAATGTCCTCATTATCCTCAGGGATTTAAATTCAGGGCTGCATCAGGTAGGAGAAAAAAGAGATTGAAATTTAACGGTCAAATAATTACATGACCTTAACTTTGCATGTTAAGGTCTTTGTTAATAAAAAACTGAAGTTTTCTAAATGCTTTTCAAAAAGTCATATTTAAAGGGTAATTTCACCATAACACAACTACTAAATGAACTAAATGCTAAAGGTAGTAATGACATGTTTGTGTAAATTCTCAGCAGAATCTAGAATGAGCAAACTTTTTTGGTAGAATTGTTTGGTAGAATCTACTTCCTCTGTATTGGTCTGTTCATAAAATACCAGAAGTTCCAGATATCATATCTAATGTAAATACCAGTTGGGCTCCAATGTTGTAGTAAACTTGCAGTTTAAATGATAGCCATTTCTAAAAAGAGCAGTGATGTGTTTTACATGATACAGTATCTCACATGTATGGCACAATATCACCATTGATAGATCACTTCCAAAAAATGTGTACTTCGTGATGACAAGCCATTGTCTTGTGTTGCGTAATGAAAAGTTAGTTTGTTAGCTTGCTAGCTGTGTCCATCCCAGTACTGAGATGATGTTTAGAAAACAGGCCAAGTTGAGGGTAGGAACTGGCCAAAAGCAGGAATTATGCTCTCCACTATGTAATGACATTAGGGACTCAATCCCACGATCAGTATTTGGCTGTGAAACAAAAAATCCATTACAGTTAGAGTTAAATTTTTTGCGAACACTCAGAGATCTTTGTAAGCTTGTATACTATGTTTCGCAAGGAAAAAAACACATAAAATGTGGGTGCAATCTTTACCCTTTACCAGTCAGTTCCCTAAACTCTTTCAAAAGCAAAGCCACGCCAATGTCATCGGCTGGATGGTTTCGTCAATCTAAATGCATACAACATGATATAACACACATTATTCATCCACAGGGGAGATTAGAACGTATCATAGTATTATAGCTAGTTCCTGTGGGGTGACGTGGCTGATGCCACTGCCTATGTTTTTTAATAGCAATGTGTAGTTAGCATCAGGCTAGGTTCCGACAGTTAAGCAACAAATTCAGTGGACTGGACAGTTAATGGCATTCATACACATAACCTACAGCGGTGAAATTACTTTTAGATTGGACATTGGCCAGACAATAAATCCTGGCTGGCTAGTCAACGCATAGACTTGGGAGGTGTAAATTTAATTTTACTTTGGATAACTGTCACTAACTTGCTAACTACACCTTGCTATTTTTTCATGTTAATAGCAGTTTGGAATGATGTTTTATGTCACATTTAATTAATAAATAGCTATTCTATTTGAGTGTATGATATAATTCATTCATGCAGTTCATGAATGAAAATAGATATACCCAAAACCTTAACAATGAACTGCTAAATTTAGTTAGTAGAATATTGTAAGGACCACCAAAAAAGTCTTCATAAAAGGTGTTTTTATGACCCTGTGACCTGTTTGTCGTGCATGCAGAGAACCAACCAAAAGCCAAACAACATTAAGGCAAAACAAATGACCAAACAATTCGGGTGGTGGAGTGTCCCTCATCCTGTGTTCAGTGGGCGGTGGAGCGACGGCATTCCCACAGGACTCGACAGTCTTGGAGAGAAACACAAACCAAGAAAACAGACAGTCAGACATTAGTTCTCTCCTGTCCTTCTCGGGCGACCCTCTATGTGGCGTAACCCTAAACCTTAATCCTAACCCCAATCATTCCTCATGAGAGGCAGGTGTGTGAGAGTGGTGCCCCACATGGGGCACAAAATCAAGTCCTACATAGTAGAGTTTGGAATAGTAGGTAAGAGTATAGTACAGGACATAAGTGGCATACATTGTGAGTCCTTCCATAACAATATTTATCCACAGACACAGACCCTTTTTACATCACCTGAAAACAACCACCAGCCAGGTAGCATCCGATAGAAGGTTCCCTCGTCTTCTCTCTATATGCAAAGTCACTTGTCTCAGTCATGTCCTCATGTGGTCTTTCCTATCATTGCTATGCATATGACACTCAGATCCTTGATACCCAGCTTGCCTGGCTGACATATGAATCTGATTGGATGTCAGCCCACCGCCTGAGGCAAAACCTTGATAGTACTGAATCACGTCCAGGTCAAGGCCTATCCACTCCAATGCCTCTCCATCGATGTTGACCACTGCACCAGGTTCCCCCTGACAGAATGTTTGCCCTGGACAACACCCTGTTGTTCTTTTTAAAAAAATAGGGCTGTGGCTTGTGTAATTCAGGTGCTTTACTTATCCACACATCTCATTTTTGGACCACAGCAACATAACTTTTGGTAGGACCCTTTGTTTGTGCCGTCAAACCTCTGCATCTCATCCAAATGGCTTATTACACAATTACTCCAACCTCTGTGAAACTAAGGACATTGGTGGAAATACATTACACATCATTCCCCTTTTCAACAAAACCATGAAATGAGATCACGTGAACAAAGGAAAATGTGTATCCATGCTTTGATCATTGTTTTATGTAAACATTTTAGTATTTTGTAAATTATTTTGTCTTTTATTAACTTCGCTTGCTTTCAGTGCAAGCAGGCCAAATGGCATAATATGTAGAGAATGTCATGACCTGAGCAACAGCCCTATCCAAATAATAGTGCAAAGGATTTATTCATCAATGATGGGATAGTATTGTAGGCTCTGTACCTAGCCCTCCCTTTTCATTTTGAATGGAGCTATTAAAAGCTTGCGCTTGTTCAGAGCTTACTTGGTTGGTGTAAATGGTTTATCCCTTTAGGTTGTGTTCTAATCCAGTAATAAATACCTGCATGTAGAGGTTCAAGTCATTCATTTTCTATTAAATTACAGTTAGTGTTAAAGAAAAGATTCACTGTTTTTGAACCTGGGGTCTTTTTTCAGATTATCTAGCATAATCCTGGACTCTAGAGACATATCTTTTTGGGAATTTGAGTCTTTTCGAGTTGTTAAAGGAAGCCTCTCTCCAGGCTACAATGGAAATGAACAGGGCAACCGATATAGTGTTAAAAAATATATGATATATTTGGTTTTCCAAAACGGGAAGACCAGGGTGTATTCATATAGGTCTCCAGATGTTCTCTGAAAACAATTTGTGCCAAAACGAGCATCAGTGGTATGAATGGTTACTGCTGTTTATTCTTTCTGGAAAATGTATAAGCAGCTGCCGGGCAGATGAATCTGTCTGTGAGGAGGCTGTATCCATAACCGGCTTTGTTTACAGAGCTGTAGCTCACATTAGCTAGTATAGATTACGAGCTCAAACAAAAATGCCAGCAAGTTGTATTAGCTGCTAGTAAACCAACACAAATCTGTGCGAGGAGGATTTATCCTGCAACCAGCTTTGTTTACAAAACTGTAGCTCCTGTTAGCTAGTATAAACTACTAGCTCAAAGACAAATGCCAACAAGTTGTATTAGCTGCTGGTAAACCAATGTAAATCTGTCTGCGAGGAGGATTTATCTGGCATCCGGCTCTGTTTACAAAACTATAGCTCACGTTAGGAGTGGGATTTGTTGCTAACTAATGCCATCGAGAACCCTGATGAGTCCGTGGATGAGGCTGAATCGTTTCCAGCATAAGCAACAGATAGCATTGACTTTCAAGCTCTTATCAACCGGCAGTTTTGGAAACCGTCCAAGTCCCCAAAGTAAACTGGAAGAAGAGGCAGAGGCCGGAGGGACCAAATGGACAACTCTCAATTCTGTAAGTAGGCATGTAATAGCTATTTGGATAATTCTGTCGTAAGTCCCGTTATGCAGAAATAGTATGGAGAGGTACTGAAATTATTACTATTACGGAGCATTGGCACGACTTTGATTGATACTGTTGGGAAAGCTATGTCAGTTATTTTCCCTGACTGATAACATTCCGGAATGACGGCCTCTCTTTTAGACTATTAGCTAGATTTCATTTTATTAACACAAAAGGGGACTGCACATTCTCAAAACATTTTGATAAATGTCGGTATATTGTGCTTGTTGCCATCTAGTAAACTGCAATGAGGTCAGCACCGTAGTTCATCTGTTGTGAAACAGGACTGTGCTGTTAGCTTGAGTGCAGAAGTTTACAGATGTTGTGAGGTAGTGCATTGTTTACGTGAAACCAAACTAAAAAATAGTTCAGTTTCACGTAGAACATAACCTTTTATACAATGCTCGTTTTGGCACATTTTTTTCAGGAGAACATACGGGGACCTATATCAATACACCATGGCCTTCCCATTTTGGAAAAACGAATGTATCATATATTTTCGAACGCTACATCGGTTGCCCCGTTCACTTCCATTTTAGTCCAGAGAGAGACTGCAGGAAAAATCGGAAAAACTCAAAACTGAAATAATTTACGAAAGAAAATTTCTCTATGAACTAGGATCATGCTAGATAATCTGTAAATAGGCCCCAGGTTAAAAAATAGCGAACCTTTCCTTTAAGTTAACATATGCATTTGTTGTACAATGACTTTTTCATAGATAATTTGGGAATTTGACCTGTGTTGAGGGCATCCTAGATCTTTTTGAGTTCAGGTAAAGAATGCCAATGGGCTATGTTACAATGAATGCTGTGTAATTGAGGTCACAGGAATTCTACACATGATACTAATCTGTCTCTGTGTATGTATGTATATACAGTATCTCACAGAAGTGAGTACACCCCTCACATTTTTGTAAATATTAGATTTTATCTTTTCATGTGACAACACTGAAGAAATGACACTTTGCTACAATGTAAAGTAGTGAGTGTACAGCTTGTATAACAGTGTAAATTTGCTTTCCCCTCAAAAATACACAACATGTTTTTTTGAAGCAGATCATGCTCTGCTTCAGTATGTCACAGTACATGTTGGCATTCATGGTTCGCTCAATGAACTGTAGCTCCCCAGTGCCGGCAGCACTCATGCAGCCGCAGACCATGACACTCCCACCACCATGCTTGACTGTAGGCAAGACACACATGTCTTTGTACTCCTCACCTGGTTGCCGCCACACACACTTGACACCATCTGAACCAAATAAGTTTATCTTGGTCTTATCAGACCACAGAACATGGTTCCAGTAATCCATGTCCTTAGTCTGCATGTCTTCAGCAAACTGTTTGCAGGCTTTCTTGTGCATCATCTTTAGAAGAGTCTTCCTTCTGGGACGACAGCCATGCAGACCAATTTGATGCAGTGTGCAGCGTATGGTCTGAGCACTGACAGGCTGACCCCCCACCCCTTCAACCTCTGCAGCAATGCTGGCAGCACTCATATGTCTATTTCCCAAAGACAACCTCTGGATATGACTCTGAGCACGTGCACTAAACTTCTTTGGTCAACCATGGCGAGGCCTGTTCTGAGTGGAACCTGTCCTGTTAAACCTCTGTATGGTCTTGGCCACTGTGCTGCAGCTCAGTTTCAGGGTCTTGGCAATCTTCTTATAGCCTAGGCCATCTTTATGTAGAGCAACAATTCTTTTTTTCAGATCCTCATAGAGTTCTTTGCCAAGAGGTGCCATGTTGAACTTCCAGTAACCAGTATGAGGGAGTGTGACAGCGATAACACCAAATTTAACACACCTGCTCCCCATTCACACCTGAGACCTTGTAACACTAACGAGTCACATGACATCAGGGAGAAAAAATGGCTAATTGGGCCCAATTTGGACATTTTCACTTAGGGGTGTACTCACTTTTGTTGTCAGCAGATTAGACATTAATGGCTGTGTATTGAATTATTTTGATGGGACAGCAAATTTACACTGTTATACAAGCTGTACACTCACTATACATTGTAGCAAAGTGTCATTTCCTCACTGTTGTCACATGAAAAGATATAATCAAATATTTGCAAAAATGTGAGGGGTGTACTCACTTTTGTGAGATACTGTATGTATATATATATATATATATATATATATATATATATATATATATACATACATACATTAAATGTTCGTAATTTCTCAAGTAAAAACTTCTTCAGTCATTAGCATAACAATTAATTAATTCAGGTTTAATCATATATACGGGAAAAAGCATCATGACAAAAAGAGTACAAGTACAGAGACCAACACAGATTGTTGTCATGACAGTTGTTCTGATTTTACATTGCCGAGGTTCAATCTTATATTCTTTCCTAACTGTACAGGTGACGACATCAGCACTTGTAAAAATGAACATATAAAGAATTGTTGCCATGATTTAGCCTAGAGAATGCAAGGTTGCATACAGACATAGATCCAAGAGTCATAGGTAATCATAGAATGTTGGTTGCCCAGGCAACTTGTTGAAAGCTCACACACGACAGCAGGGGCATGTTACTATTGGTGGTTTTGCTAACTCAGCTCTCCCCATAAGGAATAGAGTCCTGTTCACCTCTATAATACAAGGAGCAGGAGCCCCACTGCTGCTATTAAGACGCACCCCCAAAAGGGAGACTTCTTCTAGTGGTTTCTGCTCGGCCCAAGGCCTGGTCTACCACACATAGATGGAGACTAGGAGCATTACTCAGCCGACATTCCATTCATTACTGCCCCTAAACACAGATAAAGACATCATGAGTTGCTGACAGTGTTGTTGAGTACACGTAATGTTTCAAGCATACAGAGTATGGAGGCCTTCTAACAGACATTTGAAAAAATAAGGATATAATAATAAATTAATTTTCTACAGATGACTTAGACGACAGGGTCAGAGCATCTCGACAGTGGTCAGTACCTAACAAAATTGGTCTAAGGAAGAAAAAGCGGTTAACAGCGACAGGGTCATGGGCGGCCAAGGCTCACTGATGCACGTGGGAAGCGATGGCTGGCCCATGTGGTCTGATCCAACAGATGAGCTACTGTAGCTCAAATTGCTGAAAAAGTTAATGCTGGTAATGACAGAAAGGTGTCTGAACACACAGTGCGTCACAGTTTGTTGTGTATGGGGCTGCATAGCCGCAGACCAGTCAGGGTGCCCATGCTGCCCCCTGTCCACTGCCGAAAGTGCCTACAATGGGCATATGAGCATCAGAACTGGACCACGGAGCAATGGAAGAAGTTGGCCTGGTCTGATGAATCACGTTTTCTTTTACATCACTTGGATGGCCGGGTGCGTGTGCATTGCTTACCTGGAGAAGACATGGCACCAGGATGCACTATGGGAAGAAGGCAAGCCAGCAGAGGCAGTGTGATGCTTTAGGCAATATTCTGCTGGGAAACCTTGGGTCCTGCCATTCATGTGGATGTTATATACAATATCTCACAAAAGTGAGTACACCCCTCACATTTTTGTAAATATTTGATTATATCTTTTCATGTGACGACACTGAAGAAATGACACTTTGCTACAATGTAAACTAGTGAGTGTACAGCTTGTATAACAGTGTAAATTTGCTGTCCCCTCAAAATAACTCAACACACAGCCATTAATGTCTAAACCGCTGGCAACATAAGTGAATACACCCCTAAGTGAAAATGTCCAAATTGGGCCCAAAGTGTCAATATTTTGTGTGGCCACCATTATTTTCCAGCACTGCCTTAACCATATTGGGCATGGAGTTCACCAGAGCTTCACAGGTTGCCACTGGAGTCTTCTTCCACTCCTCCATGATGACATCATGGAGCTGGTGGATGATAGAGACCTTGCGCTCCTCCACCTTCCGTTTGAGGATGCCCCACAGATACTCAATAGGGTTTAGGTCTGGAGACATGCTTGGGAAGTCCATCACCTTTACCCTCAGCTTCTTTAGCAAGGCAGTGGTCGTCTTGGAGGTGTGTTTGGGGTCATTATGATGTTGGAATACTGCCCTGCAGCCCAGTCTCCGAAGGGAGGGGATCATGCTCTGCTTCAGTATGTCACAGTACATGTTGGCATTCATGGTTCCCTCAATGAACTGTGGCTTCCCAGTGCCGGCAGCACTCATGCAGCTCCAGACCATGACACTCCCACCACCATGCTTGACTGTAGGCAAGACACACTTGTCTTTGTACTCCTCACCTGGTTGCCGCCACACACACTTGACACCATCTGAACCAAATAAGTTTATCTTGGTCTCATCAGACCACAGAACATGGTTCCAGTAATCCATGTCCTTAGTCTGCATGTCTTCAGCAAACTGTTTGCAGGCTTTCTTGTGCATCATCTTTAGAAGAGGCTTCCTTCTGGGATGACAGCCATGCAGACCAATCTGATGCAGTGTGCAGCGTATGGTCTGAGCACTGACAGGCTGACCCCCCATCACTTCAACCTCTGCAGCAATGCTGGCAGCACTCATAAGTCTATTTCCCAAAGACAACCTCTGGATATGACTCTGAGCACGTGCACTAAACTTCTTTGGTCGACCATGGCGAGGCCTGTTCTGAGTGGAACCTGTCCTGTTAAACCTCTGTATGGTCTTGGCCACAGTGCTGCAGCTCAGTTTCAGGGTCTTGGCAATCTTCTTATAGCCTAGGCCATCTTTATGTAGAGCAACAATTCTTTTTTTCAGATCCTCAGAGAGTTCTTTGCCAAGAGGTGCCATGTTGAACTTCCAGTAACCAGTATGAGGGAGTGTGACAGCGATAACACCAAATTTAACACACCTGCTCCCCATTCACACCTGAGACCTTGTAACGCTAACGAGTCACATGACATCAGGGAGAGAAAATGGCTAATTGGGCCCAATTTGGACATTTTCACTTAGGAGTGTACTCACTTTTGTTGTCAGCAGATTAGACATTAATGGCTGTGTATTGAATTATTTTGAGGGGACAGCAAATTTACACTGTTATACAAGCTGTACACTCACTACTTTACATTGTAGCAAAGTGCCATTTCCTCAGTGTTGTCACTTGAAAAGATATAATCAAATATTTGCAAAAATGTGAGGGGTGCACTTTTGTGAGATACTGTACATATCATATAATCCGAAATGGTAACTGATTTATATACAGTATGGAGGACGCTTGAAGGTTATGACAGCAATGTAAATCCAAGATGGTGGGCTAGAAAATAAAAATCATAGATCCTCAGACAGCTTGTTAAGATTGTTGGTGAGGAATATACTATTATCTATTCTGAAGCACCACAGTTTTCAGAAAAAAAAACATTTGTCAAGACTTCAGGTTTCTTATTACTTGGCTAAGCAGGTCACTCATATTAGGCATTCTAAGTGTCTTTCATATGGAGGACTCTGCAATATGCCTACCATAACAAAGATTGCTTTTGACTTGGAACACTTAGGAATCCAATTTGTAGCTACATGGTTAGGTCTGACTAGTGGGGACAACCAGTATTATGCTTAATAACTGAACATGTCGTATGTCTGCATGAATCACATTAATATATGTATAGTACGGTTTTAAATGTGAACACAGTTTGTGTAATATCAGTAGTATGGATTGGATTTTCAATACATTGACTTGATCACTAGTGTTAATTCCATAGTCAGAAAAGTAATTGATCTATTTTCATATGTGATTAAAATATATCGATAGTTAGCAAAGCTAAATCACCCACACAACGATAGGCACTGCCTTTCTAACCAGCTGCAATCCAGAGGTGAGCAGGTCAGACTTTCTAAATGATTGTATTGAATAAGGGAGCCACCTAGCTTCCTGGAAGTTCCCTGTGTATTATACCACCTTTAATTGATTGTTGGAGGGAATAATATGAAAACTGATCTGCTTGAGAAGGTAATTTGTTAAAAAAAAATGATTTTGCACAGTGTGTCGGATATTCTCCTCTGTGCAGTCAAGATAAGAGGCGAATGGGTACGTTGCTGTAGAGCTATGATAGCACCAACACAGCATTCACAACTGAACTCAATTTCATGCTGTTTCTCCCACTGTCTGATGTGATAACAGCAAGAAGAAATAAGGCCATTATGTTATTTTGTTTGTAATTAAGGTATAAAAAATGAGCATGCGCTCACATGCCTGCATTATATTCACATTTATAACATTGAGCTGAACGGCAAGATGAAATCATACATTAGATGGAATGGTGCTCAAAGGGAAAATGTTGTCCTAGGCACTTACTACATAGCCATTCTGAGCTGACCGTTCCGCATAACTGTAAATTATCTCTTCTTTGAGGAATCTATTCATTTAGACAAACTACACACCATTTCACACTCAGTCACACACTTTTTTTTTTTTACTATTCATGAGTATTCACCGTGTTACTATTACACGATAAATTTCCCCTCCCTACCCTCAGACACACATGGAAGTACTGTATTTGCAACTTTACTCTGTGTGTAGATGTACATTTTCTCAAAATGCTAATAGTATTAGACTGCAAGACGCACGACTGGCCTTCTACTCTGCAGAATCCTATTCTCTGTCATCAGCCATCTTTTCAGTCATGGGAACTCGTGCTCTCCTGCAGCCTCATCTCACCAGTATAATCTGTTGTATGATATTTTTCAAGACAACGATTGACGCCATCAGGAAGAAGACCACCAGCTTTACAATATTCATATCCCCGGCTGTGGATTTAACGTTGACAAAGGTCCTGCTCCTTTGATTCCTTATCTGTATCCTTACTCAAACCTGCTCATTTAGCCTGCTTGTTTGTCACCACCCTGATCAACAAATTCCTGTTTAATTCCTGTTAGCAAAACAGCTGCAGTCACCCCCTTACTGAAGAAATTCAGCCTTGACCAGGAAATCCAACTGCAGCCCTAATGGAGAGTCCAGATCAGTTGAATCTGTAGTCATATGTGGCGTTCTACAAGGGTTGGTTCTGGGGCCTATCCTGTTGTGTAATGTACATTCTCCCTCTCTGCCATTTCCTCAGATACTATAATCTAAACTTCTGCTACACTAATGATACCCAAGTTTTCATTAACACTAAAAAGGCACCGTCTCTGCCCTAGCAATATTCATCAGCTGGAGGCTTTCAGGGCTTACATTGAAGAGTACTTCATCCATTTGAACAGTTGCAAGACTAGGGCTTATTGGGAAACCCAAGCAGGTAACCAGTGATGGAAATGCCTCCCATACAATCACTGGCCAACCCATCGACCTATTCTAATGTTCAACCATGTCATACAGGTCATAACATCATTTTCACAGCCAGATGCAGAAAATCATATTTGCAAGTATTGAGGACTGAGCGTTCTGCTCTCTTCTTCTTCACCTATGGAATATTCTCCATGACCATTTGATATCTACTCCATCCCTAGGAACTTAACGTGGCTATATGTATGATTTTTACTTTGCTCCAGGCATAAATGCATGCATAAATGACCAGAAGTCATCTGCAGTTAATGTTTTCAGCTAAATAACAAAATTACTTCCCTTGTTTTAGCTCTGCTGAAAAAACATAAGAAATTACTGTAGAATAGTAATTAAAATAAGCTTGCATGTGCCCCCGTGCCTTAGTAACTTGCGACTAAGTGGAAAATGATTAATAATTGATAGACATGGCCCAACTCTGTCCCTCTCCTCCTGCCCTTCTCAGCTGTGTATAAAATAGAAGAGCAATGAAAGCATCATCACATAACTATAAAGCAGGACCTCAACCTAACTTTTTGGTCCTCCAACCACTGTGGCAGATAGATAAGAAAATCTATCCGTCACATTTTTACCAGCCAAAATAATTCCCCTACAAATGATTCCATGAAATACAAAAGATTTATATTTTATGTAATTTTGTGAAATTAGCAATTAAACATCTGTGATACTTATTACCAAAATTTCACAGATGTTTAGCTGCACCTTCAAGGGCAGAAGGTTACCATGGTAATGGACTTACTTGAACATGCTTATCTGTGAAATAATGTCTTCTCTGTAACAGTGGCAGTCTTGAATCTGAGTACTGCAGGAACATAATGTCTTAACAAGCAGTTGCAGTTTAAACTCAAACTAACATTTTAAAAAACTTCAAGCTTATTTGCAAAACATTTTAAATGGCTAAAAAACATGAGTTCTAATTATCTTGTACAACATTTATAAAATTAGTCATTAGTCGCCCCACCCAATAAGTTACTGTGCTCACAGTATGGGATTTGTAGTGTGAAACTAAAGATATTCAGTGAAAACATATAATGCAGATAAATTGCTAATTGTTCATACAGTCAAAGGAGGTGCACCCCCTGGAAAGTTATGTTTTTTGTAGAGATTTAGACACATTAATTATTGAGCTCATTTGCAACCACATTTATTGATAAAGGTAAGCCAAATCAAATAAAAAAAATAATAATTTGAAAACATTTATGCAATTGAAATAAAGAGAAAAGCAATTTCTTTAAGCAGAAAAAGTGAGTACACACCTAACTTTACCATCACATGAAATGGTGATTCAGGTGCACCAAACCAGGAGCAAATTATTAGAAAATCATTAAAGAGTAACTTGGTAGGGTACAGATTTCCATAAATATTAGAAAGCTGATCTAGTTTGGTCTTAACCATATGGGTGTGTGGTAACATATCACGCCTAGATCAAAATACTCGTCTGAGGTTCTCAGATTATTGATGCCCATGAGTTTGGGAGGGCTTAAAAAAACATTTCCAAGCAATTTGAATTACATCCTTCCACAGTCTTACAATTCATCTACAAAGGGAGAAAACTCCCAGAGCACTGGCAATGCGTAGGACAAGTCGTCCTAATCCAGCCCAAGAGCTGACGAAAGATGCTCATGCATGTCTCTTAGAGCCCCAGGGTAACATCAATGGATCTAAAGGCCTCTCTTGCCTCAATAAAGGTTGAAGTACATGAGAAAACTGTCAGAAAGAGGCTGCACAAACACAACCCAAATGGGAGGTCAGGAAGGAAGAAGCCTCTGGTCTCAAAAAAATATATATCAAGACATGACTGACGTTTGACGGACAAAATCTGGGTAAATCCCAAAACTACTGGAAAATTGTGCTTTGGACAGATAAGTCAACTGTGGAGTTGTTTGGCCTCAATACTAGATGTTGGGCGAAAAAACAAAGCATTGCCTTTAAACAGAAGAACAACACACCCACCACTAGAAATAGAGGCTGTTACATTATGGTTTGGGGGTGCTTTGCTGCTTCAGGTCTGGCCAACTTGCCATAATTGAATATACATTGTTTTCCATATTGTACCAAGGAAATTGAGTCAAAGCCTAGATGTCAATCCTACCGAAATGCTGTGGGGAGAATTGAAGCGGGCCATGTATGCAAGAAAACACAACAGAGTTGAAACTACTGTGTGTGCAAAAATTCCTCCCAGTTGATGTAAGTGACAGTTACAAGAAGGGGGCGACACCAGCTATTGAAAGCTAAGGGGACAACACTAGCTATTGATGCTAGTGTAAATATTTTTTCAGCACTATAAAATTGCATTTCTGTTTATTTTTAATGAATAAATGACTCCAATGTATAATCTTTCAGTGTCATATGTTAAAATAGATCTTTATTTGTCAATAGTGTAAAGATAAAGATTGCTTTATATCCCTATCTCCAAAAATGTGATACAATACAACATGTCCCCCCGAAAAAACAAAACAAAAACATGTATAGAGCCTGGTGTCAGTGACCACACGCTACTCAGAAGATCTTTTTATATTATTAGCATTCCGTCCAAAGTCAAATATGCCACTCTGGCCAATGGAAAACATTTTTTGGGGTGGGGGCATTAAGGGGGCACTGACACCGATATCAATGCCGTCAGGGAATTCCTTCCCAGGTGCACACACACAAACAACTATATAATCTCTCGACCACACACAGGAAATCCCTAGAGGCACAGGTTTCATCTAAGCACATTCTTTACCTTTTAATTGCATTGTGACCCACTGCTTCTTTCTTACCAAAATAATCAATTCCTGAGATTGTGCGTATGTTCGTGCATGAGTGTGTGTTTTTCTGTGAGTGCGTGTGAGCCTACGTCTGTTCGTTTACATCAGCGTGTATTTAATACCATTCATGTTTGCAAATGGTGCTCCTTGGATTGTGCGGTAAGGACACCGGGCAGTGTATACAAATAGCCTGGATAAATCCATCAGTAATGTCAAGCTTGTTGAAAGAGTGGATATTGCTAAGGTGGTGTACCAAAATGTGTTTTCATGTAATCCCTGTTTATTGAAAACAGTTGCATACCTGAGGTTACTGACTAATGCTGATACGTTTAATTTGTGACCTTCCCGGAGTGCATGCCTACAGTAGCTGTTATACAAGATGTTTATTCAAACTCTGTTAAGGTATTGTCAACAGTAGAACATACCATCATTCAGAAAGGTGTGGTCCTTTTTTAAAACATTGCCTGGTACAACTGTTGTATTGCAATTCTTTTGCAGGTCAGGGGAGGTGGGGATTTATTGTGGGCTGGGGTTGAATTTACGGCCAAGCCAGCCTAGGCATCCAGCGGGGCTTGGTCTTCTCAGTCTTGGAACAACTCTGTGTTAGGGAAAAGTGGATTCACCCTGTCAGTGGCTTGGAGTGGATGAGGATAACAAAAGAGCATAGTTGTTTTGACTCTTACTGTATTGACTCCAGTTGTTTTGACTCTTACTGTATTGTTGTTGTCATGTTTATTAACCCAGTGTTGTTTTGTCTAGGTAAATATGTATTTAAACAATTAAATACAATTAATTATAATACCAATCAAGCAGCAACCATAATAATTCTACAATAAAAAACACAAATAAATAAATAAAATGTTTGGTTCACACTAGGAACGAGAAATTCTCACAGCGCCGTAAGGCGCAAAACATTCACTAACAGACAATGTTTTTTACCTGGTAATTAAAATGGTGCTCTCTGCTCTGTTGCTGGTGATAGTAAAATTGTCTTGATGTCAGTGCGAGATGTTTTTAGTTGCTTCCCAACATTATTTACGACATCATTTCTTTCTGTTTTTGGAGCTGGAAAGACCAGACTTTCTACGTCATTGCTTTTTCTACTCCAATTCACATGGAGCGAAACATCCTCAGTAGCCGCGGGGAGTATCTGTCGGTATAGTGTCCCACGTTCCCACAGAATGTGAAGGGTTGAGAACAATTAGTGGCACATTAACAAAGGTTTGTCCTCTAACCACTGGTTCAATAGACATTCAGTTGAAATCACTGTGAACAGGTCATATAAAAATGCGGCTGTAATACTCGTGAATCCTTTATTGTGACAAATGTATCAATAGAAAGATTGAGGGGAAAATTATTTCTAGACGCAACCCCCCCAAACACACACTTCCCGTACACACCCAGGTTCACACTTTCTTACCTTTGAGCCTGGCGAGTCTCAGAATTAATTATGGCCTAATGTAATATAGGTACCCCCTTGTATGTGAAAATGGCAGGCCGAGACAGATGTTGTTAAAAGAAATTCAACCACAGGTCCGTCATAGATGTTGAGGAATTTATTCTTAACTGTAATGTGCAATTAAGAGGAGAAGAGAGGTGTTACCCAGTGATGGTGAGAGAGAGCCATTGGGGAAATCTTCCAACCTTCTGCACAAGGTTTTTCTTTTCCCTTCTGTCAGAGCATTCATCACAGTCTTTGACAAGTTACTATGATTGGTAGGAGTCTGGAGGATGTTCATTGCCCATTTCTAATAAGGAATAGGATATCCTCCTATGAATACAGAAGACTACTACTTTTGTCCTATTTTTGGACTGAAAACGCTGCAATTTGCCTCCATTATGAAGGTTTCCTATTATTGGATCTACATTATTATCACCATTGAGTTATATATAATGTATCGTAAGAAATACGTTGTTCAGGCAAACCCACTCTGAAAATAAAACAAATAAACAAAGGCAGTTTCTGCAAACCTGAGGAAGCACCAAAGCCAGCTTCTAGCAATCATTTGAGAAATGCTTCCACATAACAAAGTGTCCTGCCCAACCTTGGTGCATCCCATATGTCTGGAGTAGTACAAAGTGGAAGGGTTCAAGGGAAGGGTCTGGCCAACCTCTCCTTTGAGCAGGCACAGGCCAGGACCTTATTGATGGAACGGGGAGAAGAAGTTGACTCATCAAAGCCCGGAGGGGCCAGGCAAGAACCTTTGAAGGTAGTGATGATCAGTCCAACTCGTTCCTTCACAAGACACAAGGCGATAAAAGAAAATAGTTCTAATAGTCTTTTGGACTTTTCCAGACTATGGATGAGGAGGCTGTGTGTGTGTCGATACGTTTGAGGGGTAACTGCAGATTTGTTGAAAGGATGAGGACATGCTGATAACAGGTGAGACACAATAGGTCAGTTAGTGGTAATTGAATATACTTACTGTACTAGTCATATGGTAAACTTGAGCCTAACACTCAGTCTCTCTAGACTAATCTCATTCCTACAAACTTCCACTTAGACCAGCGTGGCCTTCATTGGCCAATAAGAATGCTTTGAAAGGTTTCTGAACGACGGGCATTCGTTTAATCGTCTTACATTACCATCCAGTCATCATCCACAACATTTTACCCTACGTTTTCTGTACCAACGCACCAATCTCTGCATTGTAACTGCTGTGGGACAGCTGTGTGAGCGTTCAGTGCAGCTGAGCTGTTTGTCAAGCACTGACCCATGTGCATAACGAGGCAGTTCTTGCTTCATTAAAACTTATTTGTTAATAAAAAAGTGTTGTAGGCTATTAGTTGATAGTATAAAATTGCGGATCTAGACGAGACTGGATCTAATAAAAGTTTGTGTACATGATCAAGCATCAAATGTGATTCCTATACATTTGATGCCACACCATTTTATATTCGCTAAATTCAAAAGATGACCATACACTTTACACTCCAATAGAATAATATGGTCCCACCCTAAAGGACAACATCTACTGTTGGCTAGTATGCCATATAACTGCTTGATTTCATATTTAACTAAAGTAAGGTAAAACCAATGCTGAGCGTCAGCAAAGCAGTTAACTTCTCTTTGGCTTGTTCAACTTAAGATACAGGAGCTAAGGAAATGGCAGGAGTAAATTTTGCCAGTATTTGCTCTTTCCTAAATAGCATATTTATTTATTTTCCAAGGTGTAGAAATACTGTAAATAGAAAAATTTAAACTCTAGATTTAATTGATGTCCCTCTTTCCTGATGTTGACATTACCAGGAGCTAGTAGAATGTCCTTCGTGGAGGTAAATTGACAAGTGTATTTCACAAGTGAGTAGTTGCATGTGTCATGAAATATGTGATACAAGCTTATAAACAATGACATGCTGTGACAAAAATGTACCTAGCTACCAGTGTTCCCCTCGGTTATGTTCCGAGGTGATTCTTTTTAAGAATTTTTTATATTTAGTTTTTATCTGCTGCCAGAATTTTTCCACTCCCATGGAGTGACAACTACAAAAATAATATATTTTGTTGTCATGAAAAGTACATAATGAATTGAATAAAACACCATTACTATATTGGCTATGCAGTGGGCTTGACAATTAATATCATTGGTGTTGCAATAAATGTATTAATTAAAAGCATTATTATTAATTATCACCCATCAGTTTAGGCCTATTTGATAATGAAATAATGCCACTTCACTTATAATTTGACTATCACTTATTTTCTGCCAGGTTTCCAGTCTGGCTTTTGCAGCAGCGGTGATGTTACTTAAATACTTGCTTGGGAAACATTTCAAATCAATACACAGAGTTTGTGTAATCTAAGCAAACCCAAATTGGGTTACATTAGACTTGTGCAAGTTGACTACACTCTAAAGGTTCTTGGAGGGTCCTTTAAGGGTTCTTATCATTGAAACTGCAGAGGAACCCAGATAAGCACATCCAAGAAATATTTAAAAGGATTCTTCAAAGAACTCCTTTCTGATGGTTCCACAAAGAACCATTTAAAGAACCTTTGAGGGTACATTTTAGTATGAATATCTCCTTAAAATACCTGTAGATATTTTGCTTAAAATATTTGAGGGGTTCTCACACAATTTCAAAGTACAGGATATTACAAAAAAAACATTTATTTTTATAGTTTAAGCTGGGCAGATAAATGATTGAAAAAGTGTGGAAAAAGTAATTATTCTAAATGATGAGGAATGAGGATTTTTTATGAGGTCCAATAATTTGTTCCCTTTGTCATGCATGGCGCACAATGCAAGTTCCAATGTCAAAGGTACAGGCCATCGTGACAGAATAGAATCTGATTGGTGAATCCTGCCAAGTGTTTTGTTCACTTGGATAGGATAAGATTAATTTAACCTAGTAGGTAGCAGGAGCATGTTAGATTAAGGGCATTTGTTGCTATGGTTTCTGATCAGGCTACACTTCAATCTCTCTTTCTAAAGCTAAAACTGCTCAAGTTCTGGTTTGACCGAGCTTGATGAGTTACGAAAACCAACTTTCTGGATTTCCCCTCTGATCTCCCACATACAGCTCCGGAGAAAATTTAGAGACCACAGCACCTTTTTGTTTCCTTTCCAAAAAAGTTGAAAAGGAAAGTTTTGAGTGAGGAACAGAAGTGTTCAATTTTAAGTGGTCTTAATTTTTTCCAGAGCTGCATATTGATTTATGTAATCTGTTGTAGGGTTACATGTATTTTCTACTGTTATTTCATTGGTTATTTACATTATAAGAGCCTCAGTTTGCTTATTATGTTCCTCTGTCAGGAACAATTGTGAATTGGAAACAGGATTTAATCTGTACATTCTCCTACTTTGATTAGGATAAGCATAGTTAAGCATAGGATAGTTTATTGCTCATCATTACGTTTGACTTCCAAGATGGCCGCATGTGACTTAATACAGAATTGAATATTTCAGGAAGTTGAGGACATCAGGCAGTCTAATGTTCATCATATTGTCTGCAAGGATATGTCTCGAGAATGTGGAACCGTCCATGATCTGTGAAGATGGTGAACCAAACTATATATAGATGACAAATTACTATCCATGGGAAAAACTGCTTTTTTTAATATTTCATAGAGATTTCCTAACATCTCTTTGGCAGTGAAAAAGAAAGAAGAATCCATTGCTATTCCTGTATTAGTTCCGGAATTTAGGGCAGTGTATCACTTTATCAGTCCTGATGTTCCTGCCATGTCTTCATTTCCTCATCGTAGACATCAACTGTCTCCGGAAAACAAATACTTCATATCTGTTTTGTTCCTCGTTTGACAATGGCACTAGGGACAATTTGTACTTATTTCATTAATCTTTTTCAGACAGGCTGGGTCACTGCACGTCTCTCATACGTAAGTAAAATATTCCCCTAATTCAGCCTTCAAATCTCTCCAATTTATGGATATATAACAAAAGCAAACAGGTGTTTGTGTACCTTCCTACCTCTCGGCTCATCTCCTAATTTCCATACAATGAGTCATTATCATTTTCACTGAATATTAAACCCTACAAGCACCTGCTTGGTTCTCTGTGTTACTCATTCAAATGAAATCGTAAACATGTAGTGAGAAAGCATCTCAGAGACAGCTCAATGTCCTGTACATACTGGAGCATATGGCACCCAGTATACCTCCCATACACCCGACTTACTGATTTTGTATCATTGCCTTTGAGTTGTCAATCAAGCTCCGTGCTCGGGCTGGTGGTTGTCTGTCAGCTAAATTACCACCAAGCTCATGAATTTTTATGACAATGACTTGTTTTCTTGGTATAAAAAATGGTCCACAAATGTTTGTTATGCATATGAAGGGTCTCTTGTAACTACCGGCCCAGGATAACTGTAACTTTCCAAGTGAGGCTGGTCCGAACAACTTTTATAATGAGCCTCAGAGTCCCTATATGGCCATTTAAATAGAACAGCCTCTAAAAAATTATCCGCTGGTGGGCACTGTGTACTGTGTGAACAGGGCAATGCGTGCACATTATGGAGTCAAAAACACCACCAAGATAGTATCGTAAAATTTGATTGGAGCTAGTGAGAGGGACGGTGAGAGAAAGTGTTTCACAATGGTTTTGAAGTTTAACTGTTAATTATCAGTGCAAGACCAGGACTGCTACTCCAGTAAATGTACATTAGATAATGGGATCAGCCACAGTCATATACAGGTGCTGATCATATAATTAGAATATCACCAAAAAGTTGATTTATTTCAGTAATTCCATTCAAAAAGTGAAACTTGGATATTATATTCATTCATTACACACAGACTGATCTATTTCAAATGTTTATTTCATTTAATTGTGATGATTAAAACTGACAACTAATGAAAATCCCAAATTCAGTATCTCAGAAAATTAGAATATTACTTAAGACCAATACAAAAAAAGGATTTTTAGAAATGTTGGCCAACTGAAAAATATGAACATGAAAAGTATGAGCATGTACAGCACTCAATACTTAGTTGGGGCTCCTTTTGCCTGAATTACTGCAGCAATGCGGCGTGGCATGGAGTCGATCAGTCTGTGGCACTGCTCAGGTGTTATGAGAG
>JACXGI010004190.1:8210-55840 GCA_016801175.1 Esox masquinongy
CACACACACACACACACACACACACACACACACACACACACACACACACACACACACACACACACACACACACACACACACACACACACGAGGAACACTGGGGTGCATGTTTCTGACCAAATTGTCAGAAACAGACTCCATGAGGGTGGCATGAGGGCCCGACATCCTCTAGAGGGACCTGGGCTCACAACCAAGCAATGCGCAGCTCGATCGGCATTCGCCAGAGAACACCAGAATTGGCAGGTCCGCCATTGGCGCCCCGTTCTCTTCACAGATGAGAGCAGGTTCACACTGAGCACGTGACAGACGTGAAAGAGTCTGGAGACGCCATGGTGAACATTATGCTGCCTGCAACATCATCCAGCATGACCAGTTTGGCGGTGGGTCAGTGATGTCCACAAGTCAACAAGCGATCAGGATGTTGGCATGAATTAAAAGGGCACAGGTAAGCTCATTGTTGTTTTGGAACAACTGATGACAACAGCAGAGGTAGAGAGGAAGAATAAGAACGATAGGTGGTAGGGATGTCACAAGAACAGATAATTTGGTACCAAGTCGATGCCACAATTCTGAAAACATGACGGTATTCGTTTCTGTACAGTACCGTAGGTACCGGGGATCCAACACATGAAAAATGGCGGCAAGTGCAGCTGCAGCTCCGCCTCCGCCTGGTCGAAAAGAAAACCAGTAAGGGTCGTGTATGGAAGTAGTTTGCGTTCGAGGCGGATGGTCAGCGAGTAATAAATTCGCAAAAACCAGTATGCAAACGGTGCCTTCGAACATTCGAGACTAAAAGAAACACTTCCAACTTGCAAAGCACCTCAAAGACAAAACATCCAGATTCATTTAAATAATTCAAGGTGCGTGAGTTTCAATTCATGTTACATTAACAACGTATCCAAAGCGTCATCCTTCTTATATTCTTATCCTGAAATACACGTTACCATTATTTTTGTTTGAGACAGCTGGCAATGCTGTGTAGCCTATCCAACTATTCCATGTTACCATGTTAGTAAATTTAAACTACTGTTTGCACTCTGAGTAGAGGTGTGTGTGTGTGTGTGTGTGTGTGTGTGTGTGTGTGTGTGTGTGTGTAGCCTCTGCTGTTTTCTTACAGATATTCAGCTGACAACTGAAATCTCAATTTTCCATTCACAGTATCAACCAGAGGCTACATGCCACTGTTGTTGTTTTTTGTAATGTTCAAATGTTTCTATTAAAGGATTGTATGTTGAAGTACATGGGATTTATTGTTTTGTTTTTTACGAATTGGGTATCGAGAATCGGAATTTCACTGGTATTGGTATCAACTACTACATTTCTGGTATCGTGACATCCCTAATAGCTGGTGGTCTTAAGACATTCGTGACACTGTACTTGAGCATGTTCTTATACATGGTGCAGGCGCGGAGTCAGCACTTACTGACTGGGGTTGCTATGGGATTGCCTAACAAAACCATGCAGGTGATAATAATTTTTCGTCCCGGGATGGAGGGTGGGGATGCGTGTGTCTAGTTACTCGCTTTTCTGAGCGGTTGCTTCGCGATATTGTGCTGCTATTTATCTGCGAAAAATGGCAAAGAGAAAAATTGCCAATAGAAAGGAAAAAAATGTATGGTTACAACTTTCTGGGGTTGCTATGGGGTTGCTTTGCCAATTCTTGGGGTTGCTTGAGCAACCGCAAGCCACCCCCTAGCGCCTTCCCTGACATGGTGCGACAATGAGGGAAGCTGGACTGAGATTACAGCCAAACTTGAGCTGTATCACTGTGGCATCAATTATCCCAACTTCCAGAAATAACAGTAAGTTAGTTACTTCAAACTTATCTGACTACTTTTTTTCTATACTCTGTATGCATTGCCACCCACAAGACAGAACTGGAAAATTACATGAACTTGAGAAATGTATTCATTAAATATAAAATACATTTATTTTTGTAGAATTGAAGGGGAAAGTTTACAGAGGAAGACAATGCATGATTTTTGAGGCCAAGAACAAGCCATTGTAAACATGGTTGTTGAAAACAACTACACTTTTAGTGTTATCACAATATCACGTAGTGCAATAACAAAATCGAAAATGTCGCCGAAAGTATGCGATATTCCGTTTATATTGTGGAGAGATGCGTTCGTTGGCTGTGAGGTCGATTTTGAGCCAGCTTGAAACTGCTATATAATGATCATGTTTGGCCGGTTGCCCTGTCACATGCAAGTGTGAGCACACGGGTCCACTACACGAACATACCCTATGGAGCATACCACAAGATGTGTGTGCACACTTCGAGAGCGTGTGAGTGAAGAGTGAGATGGAGACAGCGAAATGAGTCAGAGGGGTGAAAGAAAAGGAGAGAGAGAGAGAGAGAGAGAGAGAGAGAGAGAGAGAGAGAGAGAGAGATGAGTGTGGCTCAGGGAGACAATTAAACAACGGAGATCGAAGAGGAAACGTTAGTGGCCAGAAGTTACGTGATAGACTGTAACTGTAATTTTGATCTACGTCACATAAAGCATTACAAAAGTATAATCCAAAATAAATATAAACATCTTGGCATTAAATGGAGTCGGGAGTTTAAAAGACTGCTTCAGATCAGATTTTATCAATTTAAAAATCTCAGATGATGTATGCGCTGCCAAGAAATACAATAGGCACATTTACATAGGCTGAAACACCGGACTATTCCAGCGAACAGCGTTCAGATTCCCTTTGCGGTAGCCTACAAAACTTTGTGTTGCTAGTTTGCAGTCAGTGTCCATGCAATAATTTGTTTTTATGTTTTCAAAATGATTTTGCTTTTAGTGTTAAGTACCGTGTCTAAAAAGCCAATACCTTTGATTGGCCCTGTTTGAGAGTTGACAAGCGTTCCTCTACTGTAGAGACTAAACTTGGGGGCATATCCTAAGAAAAACTTAAGATTAGATTAGATTCAACTTTGTCATTGAACGTACAAGTACAGTACAATGAAATGCAGATAGCATATAACCAGAAGTGCAAATAGAAGAGGGCAGAAAATGTGTAAGTATTAAAAATAATGTATGTACAAGTGGAATGTATTAGATGTGCAATGAAGGCAAATGCAAGTGCAAATCCTTGCATTTGCCTTCATATCCGAACCCCAATTTGCCACGCGCGTCTGGTACTCTAAAACGATGGACAGGGTTGGCAGTTCTGCTGTACCATCAGTACAACTTGTCCTGTTCTGTAGAAATAGTCTTTATTTATTCATTCATGTTGTACCAGTCCAATATGGCTGTCTGTTGAAATAAACCCTTGTGTTGTAAGAAAACCTATTGTTTTCTTATGTTATGAATTTATTTTGATGGGTTTTCCCATAAATTTTATATTTTATATATGTATAAGAATATTGAAATGAATATTGATATCGGAATATTCATGATCAATATCGCAATATCACATTTTGTCAATATTGTGCAACCCGAATACAGACCGAAAATATATCCTGAGAAGTGAATCTCTCTGGCCCAGCTATGATACAGGATGCTGAGGCAAAATAAACATTTATTTTTTGGACTATAACACTTTTTCCTCTAGTCTTCCCTAGACTATAACACTTTTCCCTCTAGTCTTCCCTAGACTATGACACTTTTCCCTCTAGTCTTCTCTAGACTATGACACTTTTCCCTCAGTAGTGCCATTGTATTTTATCCTTTTGTGTGACTTTTGGGGGCAACGTTTAATTTGAAAGGCCAGATAATATGATTTTGAGTATTTTTAATTTTGAGTGAGTCTGGTGATAGGTTAATTTGCTGTGTTTCGACAAGTGTGTTTACAGTTTTGACAAAATCTAGCACATATTCAGGAAAGGTGTGTTAGCAGTTATGAAAAAAACTGTAATTCCCCAAAGGGGAAGTAACAACAAGACTATTTCTATTAGTTATGGGAGTTCGCTGCTATCCTTGTTGCTTTATGGCAGCAAGAACAATACAAACTTCCGGACAGCTAAAGGAGATAAATTTGGTGTTACAGAGTAATGTTTTACAGAAAAGAGATATTGTCACTTCTACTTTTTTGGCACACTTGTCCAATGAAATGCATGACCAGTACTAACTCGTCACATAAACAACTGAAATGAAGGGAGATGAGTACCAGACAAAGAAAGCAAAGAAACAGTTACTACAACACATGAGCAGTCATAACCAGCAGCGGTAAAATCATGTGCACAAGAGATACAATTGTCTTTTTGCAGTGTTGTTGAGGTGGCAACTTCTGGCACAACTGACCACAGCATGGTAGACTTGTCCCTCTTCACTTTTAAAGACATGGTACAGAAACTCGTCGGCTGTCTGAAGCGGGTGCCATTTTGGATACTCTTAGTCTAATTCAACTACACAAGGTCAACCAGTGACGAGACAGACAATGTGTGAGAAAGTCTCAGCTGTTTCCTCCTCTTCGGCGAAGTGTCAGTGGTGTGAGACTTAAAACCATCTCCAACTTCCTGCCCAGAGGAATCTGAGAACTGCTCTTCCTGCTTTCATAAACTGCTTCCTAATATGGGCTGGTTTGGTTTTGGCTTGCCTGGTATCTGCACAGTGCAGGAAACCACACAAGCACAGCCAGCAGACTCAGAGCTCTATACCTGGTTTAGTTTCTGGTCTCCAGCAAAACAAAGACAAATTGATATGCAGTCATGGCCAATTATAAAAGTACAAAAGATCCTACTCCAGAACTTTAATATGCCTGTATTATGTGCATATAATACATGGGGGGAGCCGAAGATCATGATCAAAATACAGAACAAGCTGTAATGCTTAATTTAAAAAATGCTTTGTTGCATTGCAGCACCTAAGATGGAACATTGTAGGGTCTTAAAGGACGACTAGATAATGCCAAAATAACGAATAAGCCAACAAATTATTATTTCTCAATTATGCTGTAAGATACACGTCAAAAATACATGCATTCCATGTTTCATGTATATTTATGTATTTCAAGCCTCCTTACTCAGTTAGGCAGACAGTAATTCTACCATCTATTACACAACATCATCTGGCCCGGATTTGAGTGCATGATCAAAAACAATTCATCAACCAAACTTCTTTATACATAAAAAAAAAAAATGGAAATGACAATATCACCTTAACGGTTACCTGAGAAACAACACAGTGGTATGCTATAACAGCAGTCAGACATTATTGGGTTAAAGACTAGCGGTTTCTGATGCTGCAGTGCAATTTAGCTGTCCTCACATGTGCGCCTCTACTCACCCCATTTTCCCTCTTCACCAACTCCTTCGCCTCTAGGACAATCCCACCATCTGTTTCTATTACTATCAACTGCTTTCTAAAGCCGCCCCCCCGCCACATCCGTCTGTCTCTACACTGTTTCACAGTCAACACCTCAGCATACCTCTCTCACCTTCCAGCGCTTTTCACTTCATCACTCCCTCTCTCAGTCACCTTAATGGCTGTTTGTTTCTAGTTCTGCCGTATCAAGGGTTGGGTTTGTTGACGGAGCCTGTGTGGTGGCTGTGCACTATTCTCTCATTGCAATGCAGACATTCAGGTGACACACACATAAAGGCCAGTTACATACAAAAAGTGAAGCAGGATGCACAAACACACATAATGGAATGAAAATATAACTGAGCCACTAAAGGTTCTTGAACACATTTAAAACATCAGCGCGTGTCTAAGGCTTTGAGTTCTCGCGATGTATTGTTCTCTAATGCTCAACTGGAAAGCCTGAATCAACTACTGTGTGTTGACTTGATCTCAGAGTATTGAAAGATTTAGCACTCTGTTCTGGACATTTCCAAGGCCAATTATGCTACATGAGAACTGCTACCGAGAAAGCGGTTATAATGTTATCACTTTCACATTTTCTTTCAGTGTTTATGTCTAGGCCGGGACAGGAAGTCCACACACCCACACACCCACACACCCACACACCCACACACCCACACACCCACACACACACGTTGTTGTGGGTACTATTCCTAATTCCCATCTCCAAAACCTCATCCTAACCCTAATCTGCTTAAACCCAAAACAAAGCCCAGTTATTAAACTAACCCAATGGTAACTTTTACCCTGAACCTAACCCCTAAGCCGGAAGCAGCCTTTTTCCCAGTGGGGACTGGCTAAAAACTGTTGTGGGGACGGAGTGGTCTGGTTTTGCTATCTTTGTAAGGACATTTGGTCTCCACATATAGTGAAACCAGGATCTCTTCCACACAGACAACAACAGACAGTAACACACAGATGTGACATGTGATGCTGTAGTGAAGACAAACATGAAGTGATGACATGATAATTTAGTGTTAATGCCACTTCCTCTTCCTGGTTAAGAGCCACACTGTAACTTCCTATTCACTAGTGGCGTGAAAGCCATCAAATACACTGAATTAACATTAGTGTGCAGGGAGACATTGTTTGGATTCATAATGTATTACGAGCTAAAGGACCAATTTTTGGCATACCACATCAACAAGAAATGGGTTGTGCAATCCACAATTGGATGATTTGTCAAGCAAAAAAAAGTGGACCTGTTTTAGCTAATGAGCATCCCTTGTACAGTACAACTGCTGGTTGAAATGTTAGCACCATCTCCACACAGCATCTTTATGGATAGGTCCTAGATCTGATCCGAGATCATCACTTATAGGGGACATTTCACTCTGCAGATTTGTAAAATGTTATTAAACAAAGAGGGTTAGTTAGCATGAGCTCTTATAATGAATGCTCTCTGTGAGACCCTTATCTTAGCCCACAGCTAACTCCCATCCAAACATAATCGCAGGGGGTCTGTGTGACAATTAAGAATACACCGATATATCAACCAGCAATTGGTATCGTACAATAAAAGGCAATTACAATAATCTGTATCTGCTAATTTCTTTAAATATGGCCGATTATTTCACGCATCGAATATCCTCAAGTAGTTCTTATAATGTACCTTTTTTCCTCAATTCATGTGTCCTATTGTTGTTTTTTCTTTTCTCAGAAGCTACATTTGCTTTTAAATGTATGCCCTTGGTACAGAACCGACAAAACATCTGTATTGTGTTGTATGAATATCAGCTATCGGTATTTCCCAAGAATCTTCTTATCAGTGTAAACCTAGTGACAATTCTTATGCAGTATTTTCTGATCAGTGCAGATGGAGTGAGGAGACAAGAACATGAAGCAAATACTGAGTATTTAACTTCAAAAAAGAGGAACCAGAGCAGGCATTTCATTAGCCTGACTCACAACCTGACTCACTCCAGCCAGGTTCATGCTTATTTTAAACAGTAAAGCCAACTCCTATGGTCAACAATGACTGCAGCCTGCGACTGACTGGCTTCACTCAGACAAATGAATGCATACGGATGCAAAAGAATATCCCTACCTACAGTCAAAAATATCAACTCATACAGCTCGCCTTTCAAACATGCTTCACACCTCGAACAAGACGGGCTTTTTATAAACTTAAATAGAACAAGTGTGATTCATTCTTCTTGCACTGCTACATACAGTACCTATTTAAAGACTTACTCTATAAGAACATAAAAACCAGAGACACACTCAAGAGAAGTAAATATAACATTAGGAAGTATAGAAAGAAGTCTAAGTTAAAAATATAGGTAGGCCTACTTATTTATTTATTTATTTTTTAAACTTAGCGAAGGCAAGCGTCTCATACATAAATTACAGAGAACGTCAACAGAAATGTAAATTATTGTCATGCGTTTTCATGTCTTACTATCCTGCTAGGGACCAGAAAAATGCTACACCCAGAAAAAAAATTATTTGTGGGGACATTTGACTGGTTTCCAAGAGGAAAGTGCTATTTTCAGGTTTAGGGTAAATGTCAATTCTGTCGTTAAGGTTAGAATTAAGGTCAGGAGGTAAGGTTAGGTTTTGGAGTTGCAGCAAGGTTTTGTGAATATATGACACTCCCAATGCCAAAGTAGTGGGAAAGTACAAGAAAGTATAAAAATGCATTCACTCTACTACAAGTAGCTCTGCATAAATGCATCAGCTATATGACTTAATGAACTCAAATAAGTATTTGGATAGTTTTATTTTTCTTATTTTGTCTCTGTATACCAGCACTTTGGATTTTAATTGGGTATCTCCACCCAAATTGGATAAACCATTTAGAAATTACAGCACATTTTGTACATAGTATCCCCCCCCCATTTTAGGGTACCAAAAATATTTGGACAAAGTAACATTAAGTCCAATAGATGTTTCATGTTCGGTGAAACCAAACAAAACATAAATCCATCCATGCCAGGTGGCTGGATTAACTTGGCAAAGAAAAAAATTAAGATGTTAACAAATGTATGCAAAACAATAAGAGAAATAAGCTTTTTGTGCAATATGGAATATCTCTAGGATCTTTTATAGCAGCTCATGAAAAGAGACCAAACCTTTACATGTTGTGTTTATATTTTTGTTCAGTATACTTTGTTGCATATCCTTTGTATGTAATGATAGCCTGAAATGTGTTACCAATGTGTCACCAGACGCGGTGTATCTTCCCTATTGAAGGTCTGCTGGGCCTGCACTGAAGTTTCAGTTGCTGTATGTTTCGGGACTTTTTTGCATGATGCCCAGTGAGTTTAGAGGCTTTTGGTTGTGTCCAAGCAAACATGTTTCTGTTCACTTCAGACTTTATCCTGCTGCTGTTGTCAGCACTTGCATCATCAATGAAGACAACTAAGCTAGTTCCAGTGGCAGACACCCAAAACACACAACACCCCTCTAACACCACTCTATATCTGTTTCATTAACCACGGTGACGACCAGACAGCCACATAGCGGAAGACTCTGTATCTAGAAGTGATAAACATCTGTCACAATCAGCCTTGCATTCCTCGTCCTTCCCCTTCCATCTATCCACTCTACACACCCACTTCGGTCAAGTTTACAAAGCCTTTATTGAATGGTAAAGTGACAAGTCATTAAGTGATGGTTGACTATAATACAATGTCCTTCACAGTCACACCCTTTGTACACCCCTACTAACTTCCGTTAAGGTTGCTTCCCTCTCTGCTGATCCATTTTCAGTAACCATTATTTCATAACATGACTTATAGGTACTGTTTTGTGGACAAAGTTTAAGCCTAGTCTTAACTGCATGTTGTCCATTTACGTCATGAATCTTGTTCTGGAGACGGAAATTAAACTGCCCCTAAAGCGCCACCATCAAATGTTGACGGTGGCGCTCATACCAGAACTCTCAAGTCCCTCAATTGAAGATTCACTTTAAAACACAGTAAGCATTGAGGTTAGGGTTAAGCAGAAGTTATTGCAATCTCTTTGAAATGTCACCTACAACATCGAGGCACAGTGCTTACAATATGTAGATCAACATTGGGGCAACCAAATTCCATTTCTGCCTTGGCAGAACAACATAAATAATGAGAAAAACAAAAAATGCTGAACGGCAGCAGAATTCCGCATTGGTTGTGAAGGGTCATGCCACTACAACAGGCTTCCAATGTTCTAAACCACACCCCTTCCTACTATGCCTGATCCAAGAACATGTTCTACTCTCCAATCCCTACTCTTCACTCATGCCTCTCCTGGCTTATGGTTCTCCCAGCTTCTCCCATCCTATAAAGCTAATCTTGGTGGCCCAGCTCCTTTATTTTTGCTTTTATTGTGAGCTGACTAAAGGTAGGTGCTTTATATTGTGAAATTATAATGGAGAACTAGTATATTGTATTGAGTTATGTTTAGCCCATTCTCCTATCAGTATTCCGGCACTACTTAGTCATGTCTGCAACTTTATATGTTACTAAACTCACATCCAAAAAACACTACATCCTGAAGCACACAACCTTCAACCAGACAAACCATCCTATTGGTCTTAAAAGCCCCAATATCAGATCAAGATTTCTCCCACACTGACTGATTTTTTTGCTATGTGGATGAATAAACAGGTAGTTTTACCATCATCTTAAGCTCTTTTCAATTTAGCATGTTGTTCTCAATGACTTGCAAAATCTTTATTTTTAACCGGCTAGTCAACAAATTTTGATTGGCCATCGGGATGTCCTAACCAGAAAATGCAACATAATTTAATATGAATTCCCTGCATTTTAAAACCCCAATGCAGTACTAATCAGAAAACAAAGTACCAAATTGATTTATTTTTCCTAGAAAATTCTAAAACAAAAACAGTTTTCTGCAATCAAGGATAAAAGACACAGGCAAGTGAACATTTATTTAATATCATTGCCAAATCAATAATTAGTACCAAAACTAAGTTGAGTTAAATCAATTTAAGGTGATTTTGATACAAATTGGCTATTACTACTATTTATTTATTCTATTGGTGGTGTAGAGAAAATCTAATCATGGATTCCAATTTTCCAGGTTGATAAACTACTAGTAAGCCATCTAACATTAACTTTAAAACTAATAAACTAGCCTACTAAGTTAATTAAACATTAGACAAGTTAGTCTAGTCTGTACCAAAACTGTCTATAGGGCAAAACATTTTTTTTTTTTTTTTTAAATCACCCAACATTCAAACTAAACACTTTCCATTAAGCCTTCACTCAACATATAGACACATTTTAATTTAATTTCTTGATACTGAGACTGATCATCATCCCATGAAATACACATCCATTCACACACCCAGCCACCCACCAATCAATCAGATTGAGTTTAATTTACTGGCAGCATTTCCTGGGACTTATGACAGCAGTCTCCACATGACGTAATGTAATTAAGGATGAGTGTTAATGGAATCTGATTCCCACTCTGGTGGGGTGCTTTAGGCCTTCTCCGCTGATGCCTCAGGGATTAGGCTACTGCAGTCATCCTCTATAGCAGGCTGAGAGGTTCTCTGCTTGCACCATTACACCAGTGCTACTGGGATAATAAAACACCAAAGGATGACCTGACCTCTGAAGTCTTACCTTATGTGGACAGGCTTAGAAATTGCTATGGCACGAGTGCATGGGTGCACAAACCCAAGCACACCCAGACGTGCAACACACACACACATAATTTCCATTTATATTTTAGGAAACAAGCCTCAGGGTTATAAGGAGTCTGGGAATTCCCTTGGATCTCAGTTGGTTGAACAATTGTTGTGGGTTTGATTCTGATTGTCAATAATTCTTTTCCCACTGGTCCGCAATGTATGCACTCACCACTGTAAATCGCTCTGCATAAGATCATCAGATAAATGATATTAAAAGACTGTAGTGCACATTGGTTCATTCCGGAATTTTCCGGGGAAAAAATCTGGGCTTTCATTATTCAATTGCACAGAGTAAGTTCTGGCTTTAATAGCGCACCTTATCTGTTTAACCAGCCTAGATATCCTGTCATCGAGGCCAGAACGTCTTGTCATTGTCAACAACTTCAAGAAGTTGAGTTAACAAACTGCCACAGCGAGTTATCTTGAATAGGAATTGTTTATAATAAGCATCAATATGCAGCAGTTTTCAATTGGGCCATATCTAAAAGGATATCTACTCTCCTGGAGGAAATGTGACACTGCAATATTTTCTTCGTGCACAGCAGTTATGTTATTGCCATCAGTATGAACCGAGATAGAGGCCAACCTAATTAACTGGCTACAGTAAAAAGAAAAATCTAAATACAACCAATAAATCTTAATATGGTCATGTTTAATCAAATAACAATCATATTAAAACCGGTAGTATAAGGTTCGCACTATTTTCAAAACGCTGTGCCCATAAGTGCACACAATCTAAATCATAAATCATGTTCGTTGCCTCTTTTGTGTAACATTATCCTTTTGAAATAAAATACATGACACGTCTATCTACCGTTATGTTAAAATGTGTCGCTTTCAAGAAATAATTACTATAGCAATTAACCACAACATTAAAACACGACATTGTTACAGCATATCTAAAAACACGAGATAATTAAATCAGATTTTTCCACGGCCTTACCTCATTGTTTGGCGAGACTGTAAATCTTCTCTCCCAAGCTAAATGACTGGTTTCGGGTAAGAAGCCGGTGTAGAAAAATCGAAGACATAAGATATAATGATGGTAAAATGTTGATGATACACGCATGTATCAGTCTAGTCACCCCAATCGGGCTATTCACGAATGGGCAAAATAGACGGCAGCCTGGCGGCACACCACGACAGTTTCCTGGTTCAAGGGGAGGAGGGTCAACGACTAAAATGGGGTAGTTTAAGGTAGGGAGTTTTCATAACCACAGCGCTTTCCACATGTGTTGCTTGCTTCTTGCGATTCAAGCTTGGTATCTGTGTGTAAATATCACTTCGTGGCAGCTGCTGATGTAAAAAGAGCTTTATACAACAAATGTTAGTAGACCGATGCCAAGCTTGTGAAATCATCCCTCCCCGGTGAAAAGGCTCTACTAGACTTGCCAGCTAATCTACGTCGCAGGCTCGACTAGAACGTTTTTATCTGAAACAGAAGCGAAGATCCTTTAAATCAAGGGTCTATGATTTCAATTAGGGTGATGTGTGTAAACGTCGAACCTACGTTCGGGTGAGCCAATATAAGTGGATTTGCCCTAAACCGGGCTGTTCAGTTAAGGGTTTTTAAAAGTTATCCAACTAGTTTACACTTACTGGACATGAACATGAAAAAAAATCGTCTGTTGTCCCAGGTTTCATTCCTGTATTAAACACGATATGATATATGAAAACCATGGCCCGGTTTCACAAAAGCATATTCTTATTAAGCAGAGTTGGGAAACGGGGCACACAAGTTCGGCCCTATAGAAGTGACATTAAATAGAACAGCCCTTACCAATTTGTCCCATGTCTTGTCTGTTGGAATATAACGAATATCGCAATTTGAAACATTGGGACTACGTTTAATCGACGAAAGGCACTAAATATGGTGCGTTAGATCCCTCAACTCAAAACTTTATTAGTGAATTCTTCCTTAAAAAGGTTCTCACCTTAGGAGTACATAAAGTGTAGAGTACTGTGTGAAAATCCTTAGGCATAGTTGTACATAGTAGTCAGTAGCTATAATTGTACGTGGGAGCAATCACATTGAAGCATTAGTTCTGAAATGTATCTGCTCATCAATGATTTTGGAAATCCTCACAGCATAATGTGAAATCCTGAAGGTGCTGGTGGAAATGCTGTATGCTTTAGAGCAGTGTTAAATCTATTGCACCAACAGTGGTTAAACAGTTGAAATTTGAGGCTTTCATATCCTTTCTCAGACAACTTCAGATCATTGTTCTACTTCCTGTTTGCTTCAAATTGAGTAATTGATGCATATCATTTTTTTAAAAACAGGAAATACAAAATATAAATTTTTGACACATATGGTGGCCTGTGGCAATAAAGGACAAATAATATGACACATACTTAAGGCAGAAAGTGAACATGATCACTCATACAGGAACTGTACCAGAGCATAGTGTTGTATCGGCAGGCTCATTTTCTACTCACACCCCATCAGATTGCTGAGCACCTGACCACCTACGACTCCGATCCACTAGCCACACAACTGCCTTCACTCACCGTAAATAATGTACACACTTCGGTTACCAACAATACCATGTCCTGCTCATATACTTATCATTGCTGCTATTATCATACATTTTAATGACTTTGAGCATTGAGTAGGCACTTCCTTGTCCAGTTGGCCTTGTGTACTCTATGCATATGACTATTAAAACTTGGTTAAAATCAGTTGACTTACAGCTATGAATGATAGATGTTTTTTTTTTGCCGTAGAGTTCACCAAAACTAACAACAATAGGAAACCCCAAATCTTCAGTGAACCATTCACACCTGCCACTAGAGGGCACTGACATATCATATAATGTAGATACTACTGAATCCATGCCATACTTCAGCTCTTGCTAAGTAATTAAGGACAACAGTTAAAGCCACCTGCACAAGAGCTGTTTTAGCCAATAACTAAACGTTTCAACAACAACCTACCAGCTTTGCAGTACTCAGTTACATTACATGGCACACATAGAGAAAAAAAAAACATGTTTATTAAAATACCAAACAAAAAGATTACATTCCGTGTAGGAATTGTACCACCATCTCAAAAACAAACAAGCCTATATCCAATTGGAGTACAAAATGTCTGAAAAACATCTACGACAAGATTAGACAACATTCATGTGTATCCATTCCGTGTGTTGGGTATGGGCATAATATCAAGAAATATTATAACTTTACATAAATAGAAAGGGCATGTTCAAAATGGGACCTGATAATTTTGGTTTTCAACATATGGTCATGAGAAGTTACATTAAAACACATTCCTCAGCCCTTAACACATTAGAAGCAACAAATTCAGATTTTGTAGACATCCACTTTGCTGATCATTCAAAACCTATAGAAATTAGCCTTGCATGAAAATTAAATCACACTGCCATGAGGAATCCATATCAGCCCAATGGTCAAAAACTGAGAAACGGTTTTAAAATAAAAACATGTTCAGTAAGTAGCCCACCTATCAAAGTTTTCTTTGCATGCCAAAACATACCACGTTTTGTAGTCAAACACTGTGAAACGTTTTCTATAGAAAGTTTCTAAATTAACTGAAAGTAATTCCTGATTTTAGATGTCAGAGAGATGTTTCACATTATATTTCTATCTGAATGTTCCACAACATTGTAGCATGTTCAATGTTTTAGATCTAAATGTCATGACTGGTGACTGCTTCTTCTAAATAGGAACATGAACAGTCCACAATGTCGCTTGCTGACAAACACAGCCAGTGTTTGTTCATACAAAACAGAAGGAAACTGACCAAAACAGGGAGGGACTACTGGAATTTGTCCAATACATAAAAAAAAAAAAAAAAACTCCACATTGCAAACTGCTTTGCAACAGTGGTACAGACTTTTAGCGAGATGTATTGTCTACTTCCCCCCAGTTCCAGTGATCAGAGGATTCCTCAACACGACAATGACAGAGTCCCCTCTCAGAAACATCTTGGAGATGTATCGGTCTTTGTTTACTGGCTTGGACTTCTTTTTACCCTTGCCACTCTTTGGGACCTCTGTCCACATCTCCTTGACATTCTCTAACACCATGTTGCAGTGTCTACAAAGGGAACAAGACAAAATGAAATTACATGTTAATTGAAATCGGGTTAGGTGATGACTTGGAAGGTGACGAAAAAGTTATAGTCACTGAAGTTATTAATTAATTCAGTTAATTACCTGTCGAAGGCTTTGACTCTTCCCAGTAGTTTCTTGTTGTTGCGGCAGTTAATGAGGACCTGTGTGTTGCTTTTAACAGACTGGGTGAGAACAGACAGGGGCCCGGTGTTGAACTCTTCCTCCTCTCGTTTCTGCAACTCCTCTGGAGTCATCTCAGACTTGGGCTTATTCAGCAAACTCCTAGAAATACCAAATTGCATGTCATCAATCAATCACAAATAAGCACTTTACAACTATCAGTTGTCACTTAGTTCTTACAGATATCCAGACAATATTCCAAAAAAAACAAGTAATGCAGATGTAACTGGAAGCATATTGTCTTGGAAAAATGAAAGAAAAAACAAAACAATGAACGCCAAAGAAAGACAAAGACGTAGAGGAAGCATGCTCTGAAGGGTTGCAAGTTGTCTTCTGCCGGGTGGAGATGACATTAATTTAGTTAGCTAGCGACATGTCGTTAATCACTAACTAGCATTAATTAAAATGCTAGTTAGCCACAGCTATACATACACTCGTTGGGTAGCAGGTTGTAAAAGGAAACTTACATAACATACAAAGCTAAAACGTATACCTCAAAGTATCAGCCACGTTTGGCTAGAATGCTACCATAGTTACGTTTAGCTATTCAAGCATTCGAGCCTCGTTAGCTAGCTAGCAAGCTAAATGTAGCTTCCTATCTTGGAGTGCCAGCGGAATGATTAGAGCCAAGATTATTTGAGCATCTCATCAGTACATCCAAATTCTAGAGCACAATTCAAAACAAACGCATTTAGTTTATGAAATAAATCAAGTTGAACTTACATGTTTCTGATTGCTCTTATTATTCTGTTATTAAGAATGAGAAAAAATGTATCTTTCGGACTAAAAACGTTGCGCGAATAATCCCTACTACTTCCGGGTAAAATGAACGGGTTCCTAGACCTTTGTTCTAACAATGGACAAACTGTAGCGCCATCCACTGTAAAGGAGTTTAGCAAATGCATACATTCTACTCACAGATATTCTTTGGCATTGCTCTTCTTACACATAGAAAAGTTGTTTAAACATTTAAACGTGCGGTAAGGATCTGTGTGCTTATAGGAATCACACACGGTATTGTATGGAATTGCTCTCAATATTGCTTAGACAGGTCTGTCATAACTTTATTTAAAGTCATTCTTTTTTGCCCAAAGGTTAGTGTTAACATTAGTGTAACATTTTTTCATTGTAGTCATTTAACAGACTCTCTTACCCAGAGCAACTTACTGGTGCAATTAGGGTTACCTCTTATTTTTTCTTCACCTTAGCAGATCAGGGATTGAATCTAGCAACCTCTTGGCACTCCATAAATGTCACTGTGACTACTCATCTGGAGATAATCTTTATAACCAACTAACTGATGTATGAGATTTACTTAAATTTAATAACAACAAAACCTATCGACACCATTACACGGCATATCATTTTAAACAGTGCTAGCACCACACACACTATTTCCAAATCCTGGTCCTGGGGACTCCAAGGGTTGCACATTTTTGTTTTTGTCCTAGCACTCACACACCTGATTCAAATGAAAGACTTGATGATAGGTTTATTACGTCAATCACGTATGTAAGTGGTAGGGCAACAATTGAAACAGGTGTGTGAGTGCTAGGGCAAAAACAAAAACGTGCAACCCTTTGGGTCCCCAGGACCAGGATTGGGAAACCATTGACTAAAATAGTTAGCTAAGGGTGTGGCTCACACCACAAACACAGAGATTTAACAGTCAAATATGCCCTCTCTTTCTGTCATGTTCAGATTGGCCAGCTTGCATTTTTGACTATGCAAGTAATACTTATATTATATAAGTATTACTTGTCAGCTCCATAATTGTTGGCACAATACATAATAAAGACTTGCATACTATTGAATGCAATACAATTGGGAAATTCTATATTTACAATAAGATATATTTATAATAATACAATTCCTTAATACAATAATATATATATATATATTCATAATAATACAGTTTCTCACAGAAAGAGATGCTATGTGTCAGAAGTATTGCTGCCCGTTTCTATTCCCCCAACACTTTCTCCTAGCGAAGATAATGATAAAGACATTTTCTTACATTTTTATAAGTATATAGAATATGTTGGGTGGAATCTTGGATAATGCCTCCATGCAGTTGTGCTCATAAGTTTGCATTCCCTGGCAGAAGTTGTGAAATTTTAGCATTGATTTAGAAAATATGACTGATCATGCAAAAAAACGTCTCTCAAAAAACGTCTCTCATTTAAGGATAGTGATCATATGAAGCCATTTCTTATCACATTGTTGTTTGGCTCCTATGTAAATCATAATGATAACAGAAATCACCCAAATGGCCCTGATCAAAAGTTTACATACCCTTGAATGTTTGGCCTTGTTACAGATACACAAGGTGACACACACAAGTCAAAATGGCAATTAAAGCCACACCTGTGGCTTTTTAAATTGCAATTAATGTCTGTGTATAAATAGTCAAGGAGTTTGTTAGGTCTCACGTGGATGCACTGAGCAGGCTAGATACTGAGACATGGGGAGCAGAAAAGAACTGTCAAAAGACCTGCGTAACAAGGTAATGGAACTTTATAAAGATGGAAAAGGATATAAAAAGATACCCAAAGCCTTGCAAATGCCAGGCAGTACTGTTCAATCACTTTTTAAGAAGTGGAAAATTCAGGGATCTCTTGATACCAAGCTAAGGTCAGGTAGACCAAGAAGGATTTCAGCCAACACTGCCAGAAGAATTGTTCGGGATACAAAGAAAAACCCACAGGTAACCTCAGGAGAAATACAGGCTGCTCTGGAATAAGACGGTGTGGTTGTTTCATGGACAATACGACAATACTTGAACAAAAATGAGCTGCATGGTCGAGTTGCCAGAAAGAAGCCTTTACTGCGCCAATGCCACAAAAAAGCTCGCTTACAATATGCTCGACAACACCTTGACACGCCTCACAGCTTCTGACACACTGTAATTTGGAGTGACAAGACCAAAATAGAGCTTTAAGGTCACAACCATAAGCGCCATGTTTGGAGTGGGGTCAACAAGGCCTATAGTCAACAGACTACCATCCCCACTGTGAAGCATGGTGGTGGCTCACTGATGTTTTGGGGGTGTGTGAGCTCTAAAGCACGGGGAATCTTGTGAAAATTGATGGCAAGATGAATGCAGCATGTTATCAGAAAATTCTGGCAGACAATTTGCATTCTTCTGCACGAAAGCTGCGCATGGGACGCTCTTGGACTTTCCAGCACGACAATGACCCAAAGCACAAGGCCAAGTTGACCCTCCAGTGGTTACAACAGAAAAAGGTGAAGGTTCTGGAGTGGCCATCACAGTCTCCTGACCTTAAGATCATTGAGCCACTCTGGGGAGATCTCAAACGTGCGGTTCATGCAAGACGACCAAAGACTTTGCATGACCTGGAGGCATTTTGCCAAGACAAATGGGCAGCTATACCACCTGCAAGAATTTAGGGCCTCATAGACAACGATTAAAAAAGACTGCATGTCATTGATGCTAAAGGGGTCAATACACAGTATTAAGAACTAAGGGTATACAGACTTTTGAACCAGGGTCAGATCATTTTTTTTCTTTGTTGCCATGTTTTGTTTTTTGATTGTGCCATTCTGTTTTGACCTACAGTTGAATGTGAATCCCATAAGAAATAAAAGATGTGTTTTACCTGCTCACTCATGTTTTCTTTACAAATGGCACATATATTATCAATTCTCCAAGGGCATGCAAACTTTTGAGCACAACTGTAAATCATTTTTCCACATTGCAAAATGATCTTTCTTTACCCTGAAACAATTATATAGACCAAGAGACAGTAATCCATGGTATATTTGTATGTTAATAACATAATAAATATCCAAATAATTTAAAATCAACTCCATATTTGGTGTGAAATGACATATGTGATTAGCCATTAACAAAATAAAAATGCTCACATGCTCCTATTACTTTCATTGTTTTTTGGGGAAATATTATCTTACATTTGTAATTGATTTTTAAAGAAAACTTAACCATTTATTACATTCTCCTTCAGCAACAGTACTAGTGGACATTGGCCAGGTTCGCGATAGCAAACCCATAACCATAACATCTGTTCTAAACCAGATGCCAATGTTTTTTTTACACTCACTTGAGACAGTTCTATCTGGAAACATTCGGTTTGGAGGAATCATGTAAGGTTCCTCCTAATGTGTTCCCCTATCTCATGGAGCGTTTTAGAAAAGGCCAGTGGAGGGGGAGGCAGCTTGAGCACCGGAAACAGGGATGCATCTTTTGACTTCTATATTTTTTTTTATAATTTGTTAAAAAAAAATCTCTTTCCCAGAGTTATTTTTGTATTTTAAAATAATGGCATGCACGTGTAATACCATTGCAGCAATTGTCAATGTTTTTATCTGAATCAGATAATGCATTCTATTAATGGGTATTTCCAGTTTCTACTCTCTCTTCCCCTCTGTTTCTTTCTGTCTCTCTTCACTCTCTCTTAGTGATTTCCATGCTGTAGCACTTATTTGCATACAGTTACAGAGCAGCTCCATAGGACATCAGGACACGGTACAGTCAACAGTCAGTTGGCTGTCTGAATGAAAACAGAATCAATACTATTGTTCTAGAAAACAAACAAATACTATTGTTCAAAATGTAAAATTAGATTTGAAAAGAATCCATCAATGTTAACCATTTTCAAAACTGTCCAATCAAGTGTATTAATGTCAGTCAGCGCGTCTAAAGGAACCTGTATAAAAGACATTGTATTTAGAAGAATGTTTTTTCACACATTATTCCGGTATGATGTAATGTTTTGGGAACGCCTCAGACCTGTTATCTGTGAATGCTTGTATAACAATGTACCTGCAATAAATTTGTCCTATTAGCTTTACTTTACAGTTACGATTGCGGGGCTTACAATGTTTTTATTAGCTCTGTCAGTGCCTTTAGAATTGAAAAGGTTTGTGAAGATTACCTAGCTGTTGTGTTGTAATGTTTTTCTGTTGACCTCTATGGCATTTGAATGTTTGGTTTTTGTGGCTGTCTGCTGCAAATGTATTTGCCATTCAGAATTCAGTGAAATTAGCCAAACTGAGTTTGTGTTCTGTAGCGTCCTGTAATTTACTGGCATTCTCTCTGTCTATTTCTGCTTGTCTGCCTGCCTGCCTGTCTGTCTCTTTACACAATACTAACTTTGTAACACAGCCTAAAGCTTCCTGTTCCATTACAAAAGATTATTTCAGAAGATTTATTGGAACTTCAGAAAAATAAAACATATTTCTAGGAACATATGGATCTGGTTTCTCCAACCAAGACTACAACTAAACTCAAAGCCTATTGAGAAACAGGCTATGTCTGTGTTCAAGTATCTGTTGTGTATTGTCCTTTCTTTTTGTGTGAAGACATTGTTTATCAGAGAAACAGGTGACAAACAAATAGGAGGACCAACTATTTGTGCCACAAATCCTCATCTCTATTCTCCTGAAGTGTCCGCAAGTAATGATTGAGGGAGACATGCAGTAGACTAGTGGGAGATTTTGCCATATCTGTTATAAATACAACTAACTTAAATTGTGTCATTCCAATGACAGTTTTTATCCAGTGCTTTGAATGGCAGCTTGAATGGAGGTAGTTTCAATGGATCAATTTCTGTGCATCCAACTGCCACTTTCAGTTGTCTGTTTCCAGGAGCAGAATCACTCTAGAAGTGAACAACCATGACTGGGGAAGGAACACTCACAAAGGTTGCCACCAAACCAAGCAGTCAAAGGAGGGCGAACATTAGAGGAATTAGCCCTTTCTATTGCATTTGAATGGCCATTGTTTGTGTTTTTTGAGAGACCAAAATCCGCCAGAAAATCGAAGCGGGGGAAGAAAAGACAGATTTTACTAGCAGTTCAGACCACAGGTCTTCTGTGCATGCTCCTGTTAGTCCAACCGTGCCCTCTGTCCAGTCACAACCCGGCCCAGATTTGCATGGCGGGTCCACTTGAATGTGGAGGCCTGATTCTCACTGCCTGGCATGCAAAACCACTGGGGGACCAGTTAAAAGAGCTGCATGTGTAAAGTCATTGCAGGTGCACACCAGTGAAAAAACGGGTCCCACCCAGTCCACCCCGATCATCAGAGTGTTATGGAAATGAGTGCAGTGATTTTTTGTTAGAGTTAACCTGCATTTGAGGTTGGTGTTGTAAGAGTTGTGATTGGAGGGCCACAGGTGAGCAGGGTAGGGAGAAGGGGGGCGTGGGGGTTTAGTAAGGTCATACCTGGTCTTGTAGTTGAACACAATATCGAAGTGACGGGACGCAGCAGCATTTTCTGACAACAGCCTGAGTCAGATAATAGAGTATTCATCCAGAGACATTGAGACAGAGAATGCCGCGGTCGTTCCTCCTGAACAAGAAGAAGAAGAAACAAGGGGCATGTGGAGGATGGAGGTGGAGAGAGCCAGAGCAGATGGACTGGAAAGAGGACAACCGAACAGGTCAGTCCTGGACATGTTTATTAAAATTGTTCTAGTAGACTAGCATATTTATCGTTACCTCATCTTTGTTTTGATGGAACCAAAATGGAGAAAGTAGATTTGTAAATGACAAATATATTCTTAGAGCCTCGTGGTTCTTACCATGTTTATTACATTTTCTGTTATTTTCTCTCAAGATTCCTTCAGAGCAATTAATAATAATGAATAGATATGTTAGCATTTTATCTGAATTGCTATTTCTAATGTATACCTATGCATGTTCTTTGTCTTACCTTTTCAGTTAGCGAGAACGCAGAGGTGCAGCCTACAACAGTCACCTGCCCAGATTCCCCTCAACCTGTGGCTGTGTTTGAACCAGTTAACCCCTCTTCAGGAGCAGGACTTGGTTCTGGGTGCATTAACGTTCCAGTACCAGTAATAGGGGAAAGACCAGGGATAGGGCCAGATAGGGGCTATGGCTGGTCCAATCTCCTCTCCAGGACCATGGGCCAGAGTCACTTCTACAACCATGCTACATTGGAACTGGCCTCGCGAGCCAAGGTAAATGTCTGGTAAATTTCCATGAACTACATGTCTGTGTGAAGTGTCTACTGTTTGGTGTGAAACACATTATGTAAACTATCGATAGGTGCTCTCCTTCCAGTCTGGTTTGTCACTAACCAGAAGCCAGGAAATGTCTGTGATATGCTTTGAAAGTGTTTCAGGATTATCATGGCTAACCACGTTTGGATGTGCACAGGAGTCCCTTGCGAAGGAGTTCATTGTACATTTTTAACTGTGTCTGTGTCACAACCTCCGTGTCCCCTTCTTCTCTCCCTCAGCCCCGCGCCTGTGTCCCCAGCAGCACAGGTGACTTCCTGTGTTCGGTGTGTCACAAGGTGTTCCCCCTGCAGCGCATGTTGACGCGCCACCTCAAGTGCCACAGCATGGTGAAGCGACACCCCTGCCGATACTGCGGCAAGGGCTTCAACGACACCTTTGACCTCAAGAGGCACATGCGCACGCACACGGGTGAGGCCTAGGAAAACACCCGCGTGAGCCGGCATGCAGACGCGCACACGACTGTCTTTAACTCCCCCCATCTACACACACGCCCTCCTCAACTGCCCTCCACCCTTCTAGGTATCCGCCCGTACCGCTGTGAGCTGTGTGACAAAGCCTTCACCCAGCGCTGCTCCCTGGAGTCCCACCTGAGGAAGATCCACGGGGTCACCCAGCAGTACGCCTACCGCCAGCGCCGCTCCAAGATCTTCGTGTGCGAGGACTGCGGCTTCACGTCCAACCGGCCGGACGAGTACTTCCTTCACGTGCGCCAGTGCCACCCGGGAAGCCCTGCCCTGCGCCGCTACTACCGACGCCAGGCACACGAGGCCGCAAACGGCGTGTCTTCTGACCACAAACTCGGTGCGTTTCTGATGCGTCCCGTGGCTGGGTACTATGTGGGTTGATTTACATTTTTAAATAACTGCCATTCTACTGGCCCTTAACTGGCCCTTTTGACAAAGAAATTGGAAAAAAATAAAATATGCACATGGCCCTCGAGCCAAAACACTTGCCTAACCCTGATCTAGGAGCAATTTCTATCTCCTTGATGACCTGAGTTGTATTGCACTGACCTGGTTTGGTGCCCACCATAGTCAGTGGAACCTTACAGGAAAGATCATGCTTTCGTTGTCTCTTCAGACCCAGAAGGGTGCAAATTGGGTTTGCATGATAGGTATGTGAGGAATAATATTTGTCACTTCATTTCAATTGAACGAGTGATGTGCTGGATGATAAGACATTCTTTTTGAACATGCTCAGAAAATGTTAGAACTACTCTGTTTCTGTCTTAAATTCCTTTGTTGTTCCACGCCTTACAGTATGTGGATAACTGGGCTATATTTTGTCAGCCTTGGCCAATGTTGATTAAGGACATGTTCGGTGGTGCGATGACTTAGTGGTGAAAACGACAGGAGGGATATGTTTGAACATAATACTTTTTCATGAATTGGTCTTTTAGCCTGTCAGATTAGACATTTTTTAGATCTGATCAGGCCTTTTAGTAAAAACAATATTAGAATTGGGCTGTCTGTTTAAACGCAGCCACTGGGACATGAGCTATACTTCTGGCACCCACACAAATCCCTCTTGTCTTTGTCATCCATCCTTCCACTTCAAAATAATAGCCCCCTTGTTCTATTAACATTGTTTTCTTTCTTTGCATGTTGTCTATTTCCATGACATGTTTTACATTTCATAATTATGTTTTTTTTAAGATGTTTACCTTAAAATGCCAACAAATCTCTCAAGATTTGTATTGTGAAAGCATTCTGACTCTGATTCCATTTGATTGGATGATGAGTGCTGTTCCCTGGGCTCTGTTCAGAAGGTTGCAACGTTACAGTATATTCAGATAGAAAAGCATTGTCTATCTGCTACTTTCAACTGTCACCACTTTGAACACAGCCCTAAAACAGAGTCAACTAGAAAGTATATTCTGGTCAAAAGTAATGTCAGTGACACTGCTGCAGTGGACTACAGAGACGTGTCACAAAATTGTCTTCAACTACAACGGCACCCCTTCAGAATAAAACAGATTCCAGTTTTCTTCAACTCACTTGAGACTTGCTGAGCAGCCATCACATGCACAAGCACTGCTCAGATAGAATTCATCAAGGGCTTGATGATTAGTTGACTAATTTAATAGTGTGCTCCCTTTTTGGTTTAAGCTAATTGTGAGGTACTACAGTCAACTCAAGAAATACTGGCACCCTTCATCGAATTGAGCAAAGATGAATGCTAAAAATAAACAACACAAACAATGAGTCATATTTTGGGCTCAAATATATTTTCATTTCCACACAATCATTTCACAAACATAAAACATATTGAGTAGTATAATGTTTTCTGCAAAACATAGGTTTCAAAAGTATTGGTAACCCTACAATCAATATTCTGCAAAGCCTCCACTGGAGTGGATAGCAACAAAGAGCCTTGAACTTTGGATCTTGGACCGCTCCTCCATGCAGCACATTTCAAGAAAGTCTTAGGTGTGCGGTTGTGGACTGGAATACTACATCTCTGGCAGCTATTACACTAGCGAATAGTTTCCCAGTCACAGATTAAGCCTGGTCCTGGACAACAAATCAAGATCTATAGAAAATTTCCATGGACATCTATTTTCAGTCCAGGTTTATACTTAATCTGTGTAGTATATTGGGATAAGTCTCTATTATGAGAGCAATGGAGCAATAATTGCCCATTCGTCTTTTCATAGTTCAATCTTTAGCTTGACACATATTTTCGATGGGGCTAATGTCAGTACTGGGACACTCCAGGACACCTATTTACTTAATTTAAGCAATTTCAGTTTTTTTTACAAAAACTAATTAGCATTTCAGTACACATACAACTACAAAACAATAGAAACACAAACAATACAAAAAACACAATTGACCAGAAAATATAACTAGTTGTTCCTTTCAGTGCCCACGTCTGCCTCAACCTGCCCAAGGCACCGACATGGCAAAGCCCCACCCTTTGCCACTGGTTTTAAGGAATGCTGTAGTGATTAGTTATACATGAAAATCAATGCCACTGACTTCTGGAACTCATTCAGTCATAGTTTGACTCACAATAGCTTCCCAAAGAAGTGCCCTTCTTGTCCAGCAACTGTGGTGGTATCTTCACCCACCCCCCACCCTTCCCAAACACACACACACACGCGCGCGCGCGCACGCACGCACGCACGCACGATAAACTGAGACAGCTGGTTTGTCACTGGTTGTTCAGAGACACCTGTGGAAGGTAATTGTTGTAACTGAGCTTTTACTCTAATCCTGTTTAGCCAATGGGAATGTGCGTTTAACTCTGGAATAAGGTCCCAATGAATCACAAAACACAAAGTCCCAGAGCACCCGTATCCATGAGTCATGCTGGGGTAGATCATCATAGAACTCAGGAGCCATCTTCTTTACCTGGACAGAAGACAGATAAGGGGAATGAGGGTGAAGTGAAGAGGTGAGAGTAAATAGCATAACACTGAGGATGATAATCAACACATCTTATCAGTAGCATAGAGACATTATTCACAAATACATATTTTACATTCAGCTAATAACAGTTTTCTTTGTCTCGTAGCAGCCAAAACAAGAATGTAAAAACAGATGTACAATCCTCTCCTCTCCAATGAAAGATGCATTCTTGAACTCCTGTATTTCGACCAGTGGTGCTAAAACAGGCGCTCAAGACCCTTCAAGAGAATTGATCCATGATAATTGCTCAAAAAGCAATTATTTAAAAATATTAGAGAACGAGCAGTGGCCACTTTATTGAAGCTACAGTACAGCATTACCATTGGCGCTGCAATGGAAAACATATTTTGATTATTCAGTTCTGCTGGAAAAATTGCATGATTTCCAAATGACCTCTGAATGATACGCTGTTTTATTAACAGCGTATATCAATGATATCTGTGACTCCATCACAAACTAATTTTCTGTAGGCTGCTGCTCGCACGCTCTCTTGCAAAAGCATTTGCTCACCTGCAGTGTGATTTCCAACTACTACAAAGAATAAATAGATCTTAGGCTGGTGCTAAATGTAAGTAAAACTAAATGTGCTATCCCATATGTTGATCTCATAATTACTACCCTTTACATGTTCTTACCTACACATTCATTGGTTTTGTTTAAAACATACATTGCTTATTCGATGAAGAAGCTCAAAAGTGTATTTTTCATACAGAAATGTAATGTCTGTTATCTCAGTATAGCAAATGAAATAGTACAGGCCACGTGTCAGTGCTTGACTATGTTGATGTGCTATATGCATGCATCAGTGTCAGTTCTGAAACCTCATCATGCAGTCTATTAAGTGGTGTTGGTTTAAAATAGCTGGTGCAAAGTTTCTCACGCATCATGTCACTTCAGTTGGCTGGGACTCCCTGAATTACAGAAGTGACAGACGTTGGTTAATGTTTGTATGTAAGGCTGTAAGGCAGATAATTTCATATTATTGTACTTCAAAAATAAACTGGAAAACCTGCAGTCAACACACTCAAGACTGGCTATTCTCAGAGGTACCAGATGCTTATCAGGGTTAAATAAATCTGCTTTTGACTTCACCTGCCACTTATGGAATGACTTGCAGAGTAACCTCAGGCTACATATTCTGGTGCCCTTAAGGCAATTGAAATGACCTTTTCATTGTTCACTGTAACTGCTTTTCTTAAAGAATTTGTCTGTTTTTTTTATTCTTGCTGTATTACAGGGCTCAACTTTAAGAGAGACAAAGGTCTCAGCCTGGGGATATTGTTTTTTCTTCAGAAAATACTGTAATGCACAAGTATTCAACCCCTTTGCTATGACACATCTAAATAAGCTGTAGTGCAACCGATTGTCTTCAGAAGTCAGTAAGTTAAATCCCCCTGTGTCCAATTAAGGTGCTCCACATGATTTCAGGGTAAATACACCTGTCTTTGGGAGGTGCCTCAGTTGGTTGGTACAATTCCACAACAAAAACTACACCATGAAGATGTAGAAACATTCAAAGCAAATCCAGAATGAGTTTCTTCAAAAGCACCGATCAGGGATAAAAGTACATTTCCAAGGCATTGAAAGTGTCGGTTTGACTTGCCTCTTCGTGCTCTAGTAACTCCTTGTGGTCTGGGAAAATATCAACTAAATTGTGGTTGTTGGTCAGGGAATGTGAACAGAACCATCTGATTGGTTACAGAAACGAAAGCAGAGGGCCAGAGACAGAACAAACATAGGCTAACTGACGGTTGGAAAATTCTTCATAGGCTTTGATCATTTAATTGGTTATCCATTTGCTGGTCACACTTTTGTAAAACTCCCCTTATTCTGACATCACGTAAACGACTGGAATGTATGAGTCTCAGACAAAAAACGTCAGATAGGAAGTCAAATTACTGTCATCGAGCCAAGATAGAACTTGACCAACCAGATCTCCTTCTTTCCTTCAGTCTCTTTCATAAGCGGCTTACGTCACAGTCACACCATCTTTCTAGTGTTTCTACGTTTGCCTTTGCCTGCTCTGTCAAATAGCAGGACAGCCAGTCTGACAGGTACACAGTAGGAGTATCCATATCAACCACAAACAAAGTGAAGACAAAGCAAGGTTTGGACAGCGGGTGAAACTGCCATAGGGCTGGACCTGCGGCATTCCTCGAAACTTTTTTCCTCTCATATCTAGAGGGTTCATGGGATTGTCCTTGTTCCATAACTGCTATGGTAGTGTTTTACTGCGCAGATTCACCTTAAACAGCTCACCCAAACTACTAAATGACTAATGTTTCATTATTTTTATTATGCTTAAAGAGGTCATTCACTCTAAAATAATAATTTGTTTCAGAAGGATTTTATAATCAAGGAGTACCACAACCTAGCCTACATTACATTATATTTCAGATACAATCTCTAAGCCTCTGATATATTGTGGAGCTCCATGGCTTGGTTTAACTTATTACTACTGTTAGCGATTATGGTGGGACTGCCCATCCTCCCTGGCCATAATCTGTTAGGTAATAATAAAACATGAACTTTTTTTTATTTGGCTGAACTAGCCCTCGGACACTTCCTGGTAAGAAGCTTTCATGACAAGTGACAACACGGTTGCTCGAAGCAACCATAAACAGTGTCGCTGGCTGCTGGACACTCCCTCCCTCTCTCAACAGCTAATGTAACAATGAAGCTTTTTCCTTTCACTGTATTGTGATTTCATCCATAAAGCACCAAAGCCATCTAGCCTATTGTGTGCTCTTTATAAATGCTGTTTTACCATATCTGTGTGGTGATATCGGATATTTACATGGCCATTTATATTACAGAGGTAAAGAAGCCAAATAATTTAATATTTCAGCCATTACTGCTCCCCACCAAACTGTTTTGCAGGTATTTTGAATAAAAATGCCAAATTACCATGTCCGATTGCAACCTTCATATTCTTTCTAGTATTTAAACAAAAGCTGGTTCACATTACATCCCCTACACCCCACAGTCAGTCTGGTTCACATTACATCCCCTACACCCCACAGTCAGTCTGGTTCACATTACATCCCCTACACCCCACAGTCAGTCTGGTTCACATTACATCCCCTACACCCCACAGTCAGTCTGGTTCACATTACATCCCCTACACCCCACAGTCAGTCTGGTTCACATTACATCCCCTACACCCCACAGTCAGTCTAGTTTACTCTGTGTTAAGAAGTACCTGAGGGAGTCGGCTGCCGGGGATGCTGGGAAAGTCGTGGTGCTCCATGTGGTAGCCCACGTTAAACGTGATGTAATTAAGCGGCCCATAGTATGAGTATGTCTCAATCCCACTCAGGTACATGTAGTGTTCGGCAATAAAATGGCCTGAGATTGGGTGCAATCCCATACACAACAGTGATCCAGCAATCAGGTAGACCAGAGGCTTCAGACCCCAGAGGTACACTATGACAGAATTGAAGGCAAGCTGCACAGTTAGATTCAATATCTCAAGCTTTCCGACTGGCTTGGGGTTAACTACCAGGGGGCGCAGTGCATAGAATAGGGGCTGAAGGATGAGCCACAGGACTTTGCGGGCAGGGGAGCTGAACAGACGTGCTTCCAGACAGGTCGGCACATCCACATCAAGTCCGTGGCCACCCAGATACCGGTGGTGGTCTACGTGGTACTTCTTGAAACTGACAGAGTAGGGCACGCCAATGGGCAGGTTGGCAAAGATGCCAAAGTAGCGGTTGTGCTTAGCGAGCTTGTTGCCAAAGGCCACATTGTGAGAAATGTCATGGATGGCGAGTGTGAGGGAGTGGTTGATGCAGCCACCGAACATGTAGGCCCAGAAGACAAGCCATTTCCAGCTAAGGTCGCGAACCATGTAGCAGCAGAGCACCTGGGTCAAGACCATGGCAGTCACCACCCACTTGAGTTGGGGGTCAGGCCCCATCAGGGACTTGATCTCTGGGTGCTTGGCTGTGGAGAGGGAGGAAAGGATAAGGGGATGACGGTGAGAATGGGAAAGACATTCACAGTGGCTGATGGACTGGTCCTTAATGTAGGACCAGTCACTCGCCTTCTAATACCCCAAACACAACAAGGATTCAAATCAATCATTATGACCTTGAGTAAAGCTCTTACCACTAATTGCAAATGTAAGTTGTCATGGGTTAGGGTTAGAGTGTCTGGTGGAATGACTAAAATAAAACAAATTTGACAAATTGAGGATAATTTTACTCTATCTTGTCTTAACAATATAATGCAGTGGGTTTTTGTAACTATCTGAGGGAAAATATTAATACTGGAGTGGCAGATTGAAACAGTAATTACTTTTTAATAGTTTCATATCATCTTGAATATTTATATAGAGCCTATTTCTAGTAACCTCAAGACACACTGGAAAACAGAGCCCTTGAGCCCCAGATTTGAGATTTGCCAGAAGACAAACTTGCATAACTATGGAACCTCAATATAGGAAATAAATGTGCGCTAATAGTATGAGTATGCCTGGCTAGTGCCATAAAGCCAAATCATGCAAATAAAAAAAGCTCTCATTTGTTACCGCGATCAAAGGGGAGGTTCAATCAACATAACTACTGTATGAGAATGGCGCCTTTATAGATAAACACTAACTAACCACTTAACATGGCTTTAGTTCGACATTCAGGTGCCCATGACTTGAGCACAGAACTGTACTGGGTCATCCATATTGTTACATACTGTCTAGTGTATGACGCTTTTAGGGAAACACCTGCAAGACGTTCCAGAAGTAGAGAAATGATTTATCCCATTCAACAAGATGTAGTACGTGCAGGGTATATACAGAAGTCAGAGAATAGGCTGCTTACCTAGTATTTGCTTCCTCCGACTACAATGAGGTTGCTCCGTATAGACCCACTCGAAGTCATCCCTAGTAACCGTGTTCCCCATATTTTGCTCGCGGTAGGACTATCTACTAATTACTGGTCCGCCAGGTACAAGAGGGCGGCAGAAAAGGAAAGACAAGTTGCTTGTTACTGAAATGCACACTATAGAACAGGTTAGGTAGACTAAACCTGCGGCACACCCAATGAAGTGGGGGCCCTTTCACAACAGTTTATGATTATGTATCAACACCTTTTTCGAATACACTTCTTTTGCCATCACCCTCTTCATCAATATAACTTTTACCATTTACAGGGCTACACGAGGGAACGCTATTTTCACTGGTAATCTTCGGACGGGTTTTCCACTTCAAAAGCTGTTAAGGCAATAATTCCATTGGAAAACTGAAAAAGTAAGTATTTGCAATCACCGGAGGTCCAGCCCTCGGGAGGTCTTTGTGGAATCCACTCCTTTTTATTCAAAATGTGATCAATTAGTAGTTAGGTGTGGTGCCTGTTGGAACTAATGCTTAAAGTTCAGAAAGTGTTGACTTGCTAGCTTAGTATAGACCAACGCACATTTGATAATCAGAGCTAATATTGAGAAGACTTAAATAACACAATTCAAACTGGTCTCAGACTCAACGTAGTATAGTATATGTAGCCTACATTTGAGAAGCTCACATGCTAATAGGGGATGTGGTATGTTCGTTCATATTTTAATTAACTATCAGTTTACTAGGGCGTTGTGATCTAGGCTGAGGGATGAGATAAAGCCGTAGACTCAGTCTTCTATGGCCGTGAGGTTGAATCCTTGTAAAAACCTAAAAGTACTCCGGGCCAACTAACTTTAATTGGTTGTTGTTCCAGGCTAATATGTGCTGTGTAGTGATGTGCGAATCATGAACGATTCATTCTTTTTGAACGAATCTTTTCAGTGAACTGGGTGTAATCAATCACTGCTCTGGGAGATTTGTTCTAAACGTGAATCACTTTTGCACAAGAGAATCACAGAGAATCAACATCTTTAAGTTATTGAACATTTTTACATGTCTTGCATTTAAGCATCCACAACTAAAACTTTACAATTCTGAGACAAGTGGTTTTCCTGTAGTAAGAACCAGAGTGGCTCCAACTCTGCAGGAAACATGTATGAATGTTAGGATATGATAGCACTGTTTTTTCATTGCTGCCTAAGATGTGCATGCTCCTTAACTACAGAAACCAAACAAGCACAGTGAACTCGATAACTTTTTTTATTGCTGTTGTTCATGGCGGCCTACTACATTTGCTTGTGGTATTATTTTCAGTAGACTGAATAATTTGGTAATTGTTGAAAAAAAAAAAGTTGAAAAGGAAAGTTTTGAGTGAGGAACAGAAGCGTTCAGTTTGCAGTGGTCTCTTAATTTTAACCCTTCTGTTCCTCACTCAAAACCTTCCTTTTCGATTTTTTTGGAAAGGAAAGAAAAAGGTGCAGTGGTCTCTTAATTTTTTCCGGAGCTGTATATATATAATTCGCACACATCAGGCTTTTTCATTATGTGGTATTGTGTTTAGATTGATGAGAAATAACCAGCTAAATCCATTTTGAAACAAGGCTGTAATGTAACAAATGTGGAAAAAGTGAAGAGGTCTAAATACTTTCAGAATGTGCTCTAAAACAGGATGGCACAATTAGAATATTTAAAACCAGGAAAACATTCCAAAAAGGTCGTAGTATAGGTTTGTATTAATTCAGTTTGAAATTAGTATGCATGTTTTACCATGTGTTTAATATTTTTTTAACCACATAGGGGCACTATGAGCTTATTTTTTATAGAGAAAGATAAATGGGGCTGATTTTTTAAAACATTTTTTATTATTTGCTAAACCTTTATTTAAACAGAGCACTCGACTGAGGCCTAGGTCTCTTTTACAGGCGTGCCCTGTTTCACAGTATTAAAAGATTTGTAAATGTAAATAGAACACACATATGTTAGATTAAAAAAATAACACATTTTTGGGGGGTACTTTGTAATTACATGTATCATTTTAGCCAAGCCTAAACCTTAACCTCATTCTCTAGTTCTCGTAAGCTGCCAACTTAGTTTTCCTAACCTGCAAAGTAAATTCTCTAACTCAATAATTGTAAAGACATACCAAAGAAGACTTGATTTTGTTTTACAAAGTACTGAATAAAGGTTCTGAATATGTATATACATGAGACAAATCCAAAAAAAAAATTGGCACACATTTCTAAATGGGTTTTTACTTTATCATTCTGAGGTATGTCACACTTTAAAATACATATCAAGATGTATTCAGAGTTGTTTTTATTCCTCAATTTCATTTGTATATCTTGCAGGAATCTTAAATTGTATTCAAAAATATTTATTTCAAATGTTTCTTTCTCCATATGGGTTATTTGTATATGATGGTTTAATATAGTTTTTTTGTGCATGAAGGCATATCCACTACCATTTTTCACAAAATGAATTTTACTGACACAGAAATTGTATCATGTAGCATCAAACAAATTCTCCGTCTATATCAATAAAATTGCCATGTTCGCAAGGATCAAAACTTTCTACAATTGCTTTCCACTGTAATGACTTTACTTCCTTTAAAACTGTAGATGGAAATGTGATTAGTGATTTTGATTTATTAATAACAAAATACTTGACAACATTATGAAGAAAATGTAGAAATGTAGAACATCTTCAGCCTATAATAGAAAACATCAGTGTGAATTTTAAGGGTTAAAGCAAATTAAGTTAAATATTTCTGTTTAACCTTTTTTAGTACCCAGGGAGTGACAGTCATGGTCTCTCATCATGCACATTCAAAGTATTCCAGGCAATACATTGCATATTTTGTAATATACAGGAATTCTCTCACTGAAATTCTGTACCATTCTCTGACATTAACTCCCAATGGAATATAGGCCTGCATGATTTAACATGGCTTACGAAACAAGAAGCTACACTGCATTTTGAAAGGATGATCTACAGTAGAGCCACCACAGCACACTTTGTTTACAATGAATACTTGGCTGTACGATTTTAACCATAATAACAAACTTTAATTCATTTTGTTGCCTTCCTTGTGTCCCATAGCACCCTGAACATGCATTTTTTGTCTACATTCTTTATATTAGCTCTGGTCCAAGGCGTTATGTGCGACTTGCTGACACAGCAACTTGCTGACACCTTCCTACTATCTAGTCAGAGAAAGGCTCAGTGTCAGCAAACCACAAGTAAAGCGCTGGACCAGAGTTAAGTATAACCTTACAGTCACAGAAAACATTATTACACAGACACACACGCGCTGACCTTGCCTGCCCAATAGTTGTACTCTAGCTGTGATCTGTGTATTCCAAACAGGCCCATCTAAAAGCATGCCTTTAAATCAGAGCCTCTAGTGCAATGGATACCTCTTACACTCAACACTGCTCACTCTTAGATGCATAGACACAAAGTACAAAGTCACACTGTGTATAACCACTACATGGTGCTGTTAAATAGTGAAGACATGGACATCTGTACGCCGTTAACATTGGGCAAAATGCACCAAACATGTCCAGATGGGCTGGAGTGTGCACGCTTATGAAGGGGACTGATTGGCCCTTCTGTCTGTCACTCAAACTGGCAATGTCTTTCTCCTGTGGTGTCTTTGTTTTTCAGAGACATGACCTCTCTCCTCAGAGATGGAAGTACTGCATTGTGACCCACACATAGCAACAGGCATTGTTAGTCCAAGGACAGTTGTCCATTTAAAGGTTCTGTACCTTCCCATCATGGACTGTCCTTGGCTTCCCCACAGCTCCAAGGCCCCAGTTACCCCAATCACACCCACCCACTCTGCTCTTAATTCTACGTACGGGGAAAAGTGGAACAAGTATAGCATGGGCTTTAGCACACCAGTCCGCCATACTGGCTCATAAATTTTCACATTCAGAGATGCTTAAAAACGTCACCCGCAGCCTTCTTCACCCTGTGGTGCTCCTGTCCTGTTAGCCTATGGGTGCTTGGGGGGATTGGAGCAGCTGTAGTGCATCAGGGTTACATAGCTTGATACCCCCCTTCAGCCTAACGTGGGGAGATAGCTAACCCAAGGAGAGCGGGGTGCTGTGGATCGGGGTTCAGGAGATCTCAGCACAGCCATGTCTGTTCCAGGCTTGGAGCCCCCCCCCCTCCGCGCACACCAATAGGTAGGACTCAGTCCTCTCCTGTGGCCAGCGCGCCTGTGGGATGAACAGAGAGAGAAGAGAGAAAAGAGGGAGAGAGAGGACAGAAGACGACAGTGAAAGGAAAAGAGATGAGAAGAGGAGAGTAGAGAAAGACGGCGAGAGGAAAAGTGAGGAAAGAGAGAGTACAGGGAGGGATAAAGGGGTAGAGATAGGTGGAGGAAATAAGGTGGGGACACATTGTAGGAGGCAACATGGGGAGAGAGAGAGAGAGAGAGAGAGAGCAAGTCAATTATTAATTATCTCTAATAATGTTTCAACCACTGCCTGTGTCCCAAATGGCATCCAATTCATATATTCCCTATGGGCCTCAGTGTTCAAAAGTGCACTAAATAGGATATTTAGTGTTATTTGGGACAAAATCCTAATTTCCCATCCTACCCTGTGGAACAGCAGCAGATGGCGGTGGAGAGGGATCACCAGTGGATAGTGACAGGCAGGGGGAGCTCTCTTCCCCTGAAACACACTCACAGTCAGGAACTGAACAGGGTTGTTGGAGGCCAGGGTACAGATGCAGTCTTTTTTTGTGTTTGAGTCACAGCACAGCACAGCACATCATGCCGCACTTGCCTGGATCAACATCCGTGACGAGAGAAAGGCAGACACAAAGTAATGTAATTTCCCCTTGTGATATGGAAGACAGTTGTTATTTCATGTCAACACAGTCATATGGTTTTCACCAGGCGAGTGTGGCATGCTGTACCTTGCTGTGACGTGTGCAAAAAAAGTACTGAATATGTTTCACTTTATTTGGATAACAACGTTATCCACTACAACATTCACCATGCCTATAACCAACTATAGTTGTAGTCCAGCGTGGGTGTAGACCAGGAAGTAAACAAACTACAGAGGAACGTCCAGATAAAGTGAACACACTGCAGGAGCATTCAGGGTTAGTGGTGAGTGTGAGTGAGATATCTGGGTTTCTTTTCTTTACCCTACCTCTATATCCTTTAGAAAACATACACACATTCTGTGTTTGTACCCCAAATAAGGCTTATGTTAGTTGCTGAAGTGAGTTTCCAAACTGACGAGCAGACAGCCAAACAGGTTGTTTGTTTGCCCTTCAGAAAGCCTTTGATCATCTCAGAAAAAGGGAGAAAGACAGAAAGTAAAGCTTACATTGTCCAGACAGTGGGCAGGCAGAGAAAGAGACGTTGGGCATACACACAGTTCTGTGATTGGAGAAGAGAGATACATTAGACCAGCCCAGAGAGCAGGGAACGTTACAGGAATTTTCAGATAGAAATAAATTGTGTAGAACAGTTAATGTTGGCCGTCTCCCAGAATTGGGGATCAGCTCGATTCATGACATTTCTATCTGTAACGTTCTGCAACGTTTACCTACAAAACAAGACTGAGAACTGTGTAGGTGTTTTGGGTAAGTGGACAGCTGACGAGCCATCTGGCAGTTCAATTCATGTCAAGAACTAAACAGGAACAACATATATTTCAGCAAGAGTGATTGCATTAATGGGTGTGTGGAAGAGAGCGAAAGAAAAGTATAAAAAATGAGTGATTGGAAAGGGTGTCGCATTGCCTGTTTTCTGGAAAACCTTAAAGATACCGGACACATTTATTGCAAAACATAAAGCTATAGTACATAGCTGTTTATCAACAATGTTGTTTTCTCGGTAAACAAGCTAGCTAGGCCTGTTCATCGGCTTGTCAACCGAGCCTGTTCTTTGGTGCATTATGAGATTTGGAGTGCTAAAGAAGCAACAAAATCCATCCATTAAGACAGCCATCCATTATGAACTCTCCCAAATAGGAGGGAGACCCTGCAACAGTGCATCTTTAAAAGGCTCATTACGCTATATTGATTTATAGCCAAAGAGAGTCAACGGCTACATACCAGGCCTATTCTTAGAGGGGATATTTATCGTTCTCTTCTGGCCAGGGGCGCCAACATAAGCAGATGCTGGTCGGTGCTCCTGCTATGCAACACTCCTTTTCACAATATGGTCTGGAATTCCTAACATCTTACATTTCTGTTGTTGTTAGACACTTGCCTGTGAAGAGGTGCTATAGTGTGTTTAGATGCCTATAGGTTGATGTAATGTTGCTACACAGGGGTTATTAGGCATTGAATGTAATAGAATGGACTAATACAAGGAGTGAAAAGCTGAAGTTGTTCAATAAACAAATCTTTGGGGGATGAGGGGGTTCTGTTGCACAGTAGTTTGAATCATTTTACGTTATGTGCACGATCAAGACCTTCACTTACTGAACTGGCCTCTAAATGATCTATCAAATGGATGGATAAGATACCCAAGGAAGGATCACATAACATGTAATGGTTCCTGGTGTGAGGATTTCTGGAGGAGCAGCTGTGGAGGGATGAATGCAGGGTCTCTTGCCTGTCTCTTTGGGGGACTTCAGTCCCTGGATCTCCTTCCTCAGTTTCTCCATCTCTTTCTCCAGCTCTCTGTTCCTCATTTCTGCCTCCTGTAACCGTCTACAGAGATGATTGACGAGGGTCAGCTTTGAATCCAAGGGATCTGATATTGTGAATCTGAACACTAATCTAAATATACATTAACACCATTGTTTCAGCTACCTGTATATATAACATGTGTAAGCTACTAGATACCATATCTAGCCATTTGTGTGCAGAGTCTGTTAAGTAAGAAGAAGAAAGACGAGGGAAATCAACTTTTAGGAGCAGACCAATAATAAATAAATAACAAAAAACAACTAAAATAAAATATCTGCCTGTGTCTGTTTGTCTGAGCATACTCAGGGGTGAATCTAACCTGTGTCTGTTTGTCTGAGCGTACTCAGGGGTGAATCTAACCTGTGTCTGTTTCTGTCTGTTTGTCTGAGCGTACTCAGGGGTGAATCTAACCTGTGTCTGTTTGTCTGTCTGTTTGTCTGAGCATACTCAGGCGTGAATCTAACCTGCGCAGGTCCTCATCAAGTCCTGAACTCTTATCGGCCTCCTCTTCTTCCTCTGTCACAGTGTTCGTTGATGCTGCAGTACCCTGCTCCAAGGCTATGGGGGGCAGCTCAAGCAGGGTAGGCTGGTTTTCAGGTGTTGTAAGGGCATCTCTAAGCTGCCACATCTGACTCTGAAAGCCCACATCCCCCCTCAGTGTCAGCTACATTGATATGGTAAAGGTAAACATAGCATGGCCGTGACATAATAACATAATCCAGCAGCCGTTAGCATCTCTTGCATGTCTGAGTCTCAGATGCCTTCCACGAAACGTATTCAAGATGCCTCTACCTCAGCAGGCACGCAAAATCAATGTTTGCTAAGAAAGTACTAAATGATCGATCACAGCTGACTAAAATCTGTGAGATAAGGTTAGATACCGATTCCTACATTAACAAAGATAAATATATGTGTAGTGTTGTATAAAACAGAAATGTAGAATTTTCAAGTTTGTGCAGGAAAGTTTATTTCCTGCTGCAGTTAACAGTTAACAACAGATTGTAAAACTAATACAGAACAAGTCACTCATTAGCAAAGGTAATGAGTAATAAGACAAGGGAAATAAGAGCTCATTAACCAACCAAACTATTAGAATCATCACTACCTAACAGAGCTAGCTGCTAGAATTCCAGGGTAGAGTATTCTCATAAAATGTAATTGTGTAGTGCAAAAACGAAACCAAGGATTCATCTATAGTGATCATTTATTTAATGTCTGATTATGGCAGTACTGCTTGTATGTGTTGTAACTGACAGTATGAACAGACTAGCTTTCCTTAGTTAAGCCCTAATTCAAAGTGCCAGTGGAAACAGGACAAAAAAATGTAAACAACTAGCCAGCAAGCTAGCTAGGTTAGAACTCCAGTATTAGCGTCCCATGGCCACTGCACCCCAGCTGCTCTGGTAATGCCCCAGAAGGGAGGTTAACCACCTCCATTGGAGTAAAGTTAACTGAATTGCTGAAAAGAAAGGCTGGGCCAAATTATACTCTACTAGTCTAACCAGTTTACCTTTTAACATTTTCTTATCAAATAAGACTTTAAAATAAAACAGTGTTACAAAACACATTGAATATCTTGTGTTTAATATTATGGTGTTCAAATTTGAAGGCTTTTATATTATTTTATACATTTAATTTCAATGTCGTGTAAACAACATTTATTTATAAATACCTAAAAAATAGATTATTGAAGGACAAATCACCAAAGTTAAAATAACTCAACAATACCATTAGCTTTGCAGCCCTATGTTTAAAGAATAGGAGTCCCAATTTACAATTATGAATTTAACATTGGCTACCACTCAAATTGTCAATACTAGCCAATAGATCAGAATTCTGCAATTAGTCTTAAATCCCAATGCTAGTTTTTAGTGTACATATTGATACCTACCAGCTTGTCCTGGAAGTTTAGGTTTGGCAACCCTTGGTGTCTCTGGTGATCAATTTCCATCATGATGTCACGACTGCGATCCAAGGCACCTGTCTGTCTGTGAGAGAGAAATAAATACATTTCAATTGTTTTCAAATGACATCTCATTAAATTTGGTTATTTTCATACTAAGACTATATATAATACAATGTGACCTTGTCGCTGTGTAGGAGTAGCCAACAAAAGCCAGGTGAACTCCGATAGGCGCCCTGTCCATAACATCACTCAGTGTTTCCTGCAGGACAAAAGACAGCTTTACAGTTTGTGGTTTATATTCATTTCAGGAATGCTGTACATCAGCATCACCAGCTTTACTTGCATTTCAGGATCCATGTCATATTCTGTGGGAGCCACTCAAGGTTCTACATTAGACACAATTACACTCAGATTGAATATACTGTAGATTGTGTGTTGTTTATTGCCATTTCAGAATAATACCATTTCACTGAGGCAGTCGTCTAACACGTCAAAGTTTGAGGTATCAGTGGCGTTGGAGACTTCAGGTTGGAACGGTGCTGGAAGTTCATTCAGAGAGCCCCAGTCTAGTCCACAGAAGAAGGGGTGGCCCCTGAAGTCTCCAGAGCCCCCAGCCCCCATTCGATCCTCCCTCTCACAGATCAAACCCATGATGAGGGAACGCGCTTCGTCTGAAACCTCAGGGCCAGATGGCGGGAACTCAAAGTGGTCCTAAAGGGACATAATGGTTGCTAGTGCTACTCTGATTGACCAGCACTGATCAGTTTAATCAGCCATATATTTCTCTATAACAAACTGACCACTAAACTCTACATAGTTGTGGGGATATGATTGGATTTAACAACTGTAAACAATAGCTCTTTTTTTGCCCTTTGATAGCATGCTAGGTGTGCGTTTCACCAGTCTTGTGTCTGTGTAAGTCACCATACCTGAAAGTTCAGGATCTTGGCGTAGGTCTCAGAGATGGTCTCTGCATAGAAAGGTGTGGTTCCCTGCAGCATCTCATAGGTACAGATCCCCAGGGCCCACCAGTCACACTCGGGGCCATAGCCCCCCCCTCCCTCCACCGCACGTAGGATCTCTGGGGACAAGTAGTCAGGAGTGCCCACTGCGAGGGAGGAATGGACCTGCCAATACACACTCAAATGTATACATGCATTTCCACAGCATTAATGTTATCAGTGGATTGAAAGTGTTTTTTTGACCATTTGGGGACCCTCACCATGCCATCCTCTTGGACCCTTAGACAGGAACCAAAATCCCCCAGTCTGACGTGGCCCTCTGCTGTCAGCAGGATGTTGTCAGGTTTGATGTCCCTGCAGAGTGTACAGTGAAGATAATCTTAACATTATTCTCCCTGTTCCAAGGTCTGTCTATAGGGATTTCATAGCTAGTGTTCCTCCAAACCCTGCACTCAGAACCTCCGATGCATGGCCCAGTATTATACAATCAGATACAGTATGGTCCACTCTCAAAAAGAGAGTTATTTTTACGCTTAGTTCATCATCAATTCTAGATAAAACATTCTCACAAAAAAATATGCACGGTTTTCTGAGAATTTATTTTCCAGAAAATTGACGCATTAAGGGGACATTGTAGGAGCATTGCACGCACGTTTTTCTGGGTATTGTCAGGTAGCTGACTCACTAACCTGTGCACATAGCCCATCCTATGGATGGAGTCAATGGCCATGACCATCTCAGCCAAGTAGAACTGGGCCATGTCCTCAGGGAAACGGTCGCCGAATTTACTGAGCAGGGTCAAAAGGTCACCACCAACATAATAATCCATCACCAGGTACTGACAGACAGAGAGACAAACAGATCGTGAAAGGTGGCAGTGAAGAAAAAGAATACAGAGAGAAATTGATTATTTCATTTGCCCTAGTATATTCAGAGGGAGGGAAACGAAGGAAATAACGGAAACGACTTCAGTGTTTAATGGGAAGGCCAGTGTGACCCTGGTATTGACAAATTGTCACTACGTCTAGTATTGACCATGGTATTGACAGTTTTTCACTAATCCCCACCAGGTAATTATCGTCTTGGAAAGCGTAGTGCAGCTCTGTGATCCACCGTCGGTCACCCTTCAGCAGAACCTCCCTCTCCTCCTGGTAACAAGCTGTCTGCAGGAGACAGACACAGAAGAAAGACACAACACACACATGGATGTTGCTCAACTACTAAATCATTTTTAAGTGAGAGGCAACAGAAGAATGAATGTGAATAGAGCGTACAGTACACTAAAACCCACTGAGCATTGACATTATTTCATCATCTGGTTTTGTTTTAAATTTGATCAATTTGTCAACAAACATGAAATCAAGAACAAACTATTTCATTTAGGTTATATGCTGTTAATCCAATTAGCTTTCGGTAAAGATTCAACGAAATCCCATGAATAGTTTTTTGTTAAAAGTGACGTGGAAAAGACTTGGTTCAACCGGTTTGTGCCCAGCGTGTCTGTTTGGGGTTACCTCTCCTCTCTTCAGCATGTCCCACTTATTCATTATCTTCATGGCGTACACCTGCTGTGTGCTACACATCCTCGCCACGGCCACCTATAATTGCAGCAGCACATGCCTGTCACCACGGAAACAAGAAACAATTGTGCAGCGTGCACCTAGACTTTCAGCTGTGTTCTCTCACCTCACTGAAGGTCCCTCGACCAATCACCTTCAAGATGTGGAAGTCATCCCTCTTGATTCGCGTCTTCTTCACCTGCTTCACCAGGGGCTCCGCTGTGATTGGAGGAGAGAGCATAGAGGGCTGAATCCATGTTAACCACAACAATTCTCAAGTTTTGTATGGAAAATGTATTGTATACACAGACATTTATACAATATATGTTTCCACAGTGTTTTTAACAACACATGCATTGTTAAAAAAAAAACATTGTTACCAGCAAGTTCTCCTTTAAGAACCTGGTTGTCTGACATAGTCTAAGAGCATGTCTAAGAATAGCTACCACAATTTAATACTTTTTTAAGGCAAGTTTTCCAGCCCTTTCATTTTCATTTTTTTCTCCTCCAACCCCCTCTTGTGTGGGGAGGAATGTGAGTGAGACCAAGGCAACACTGTAAACTGTTTTAGTGGGGAGAGAGAGGGAAAAAGGGAGTGTGTGAGAGACAGAGGAAGAGAGAGTGAGAGAGAGCAGGAAAGAGAGAGAATGAGAGATTGGGGAAGAAAGAGAGGGAGAGAAGCTTCTAGAGCCACTCGGTCTTTAAGGCATCTTTTAGAAACAGAATTCTGCAGTCCGATGACTTCCTTCCCTGGGTCCTAAATGGGCCCTATTGTTAATCTAAGGAATCTGTCCAGGATTTTCATCATGACCAATATCAACAACGTGAACATTCATTTTGAGGATGTAGAATCTCTGGACATCAATGCTTTAGAATACACTAAAGCGGGTGGATCCCAATAATGTGCATTCTGTGATTGTGACCTATTTTTTGCAACCCTCTGGGTTTCTGAAACCCACCAGTAATGAACAGCAAAAGGTCACAATGGTCACAGTGCTCTATAATACCTCATTCTGGGAAACACTACAGTCATAGGTTAGTAACTGCATGAGGGTAAACATCCTTACTTTACAAATGGCCTAACATCATGAACACACCAGACCTGGGTTCAAATCCTAATTAGCTTGCAAGCAGTGACAGGCGTGGCTTGCAAATGTGAGGATATTGCTTAGGTTAAATTGTGCCAGACAAACTCAATCAGTTAAGCAATTTCCTCACTAATAGTTAATGGGTTAGGATTGAACCTAGGGGGAAACTCGACGAGGGTCAGAGACTGTGTTCGTATTGGATAAGAGGTCACAGAAGAGGATGCTGGGACATAAATCATTTTTCCACCCTTCCACCCATCCTGTCCAGATGTATCCCCCTCCACACACCCACACACGGTCACACACACACACCCACGCACGGTCACACACACACACCCACGCACGGTCACACACACACACCCATGCACGGTCACACACACACACCCGACTGGTTGACAGAGAACAGGGCCCGGTGGAAGGTATGGCGTGGGGGTGGGCTTTCACTTCTCTGACTGCCCGTGTTGTTTACCCCGGGCCTGTACTAGTCTAACCCTGCCAACCAGACCACCTCATAAATGGAAATGTCTTTCCTCCAGAGAGACAGAAACACACGGGGGGGCGTGCTTGTTACTATGTTTAAGTTGCTAGGTTTTAATGATTCAGAAGATGTTGAAGATACAACTGGAGGATGACATGACATGGTCTACATCAGGGGGATAGATGGGTTAGAGGACCTTTTACAGCTTCCACAACGTGTCCATTACTTTTAGGGCATGTATAAACCCTTCCATTAGGAACAACATAACATATAACACTGATTTGTGGAGTAATAATCATGTAAAATACCAAAGTCATCCAGAGGATGAAGGACTCTCTCAGCTTGAATATTTGAGACTATCTCTACGGTTGCTGACATGTGGTCATTCCATAAGACATGTTACGTGATTCATCCATGAGAAACCATCCGCAAACCTGGTGCAACGATGAATTTGTTTTCCCTCTTGTTAGCTGCTGTCTCTGCTCTGAAAGGTCAAACAAGGCAAAACACAGAATTCGACTAGAATAAGATATAAAAGCTATATTCATGCAGATATGCATTTTACATAATATTATAACCATGCAAAGAAATGTTCAGCCTTTTCATTAATTAAACAATGTAGAGTCAATGGTGAAGGTGTCTGATCCATGTTACTTATAATCCCTGATTCATAATGAACCCATACATGATGGAGATGATGCCAGCAACCGGACTTTACAAATTGCAGCAATCTACAGGATGCTTATCTTTAGTTGAACATCAAAGGCAAAAAGGGTCTTACGTTTGACTCAATTGAATGTTGGTTTCAAATGACTGTTGGCCTTAACTGACTGTTAGATGGTTTGAACTGACATTTAGTCTCAACTGACTGTTCGTTTGAACTGACATTTAGTCTCAACTGACTGTTAGATGGTTTGAACTGACATTTAGTCTCAACTGACTGTTAGATGGTTTGAACTGACATTTAGTCTCAACTGACTGTTAGATGGTTTGAACCGACATTTAGTCTCAACTGACTGTTAGATGGTTTGAACTGACATTTAGTCTCAACTGACTGTTAGATGGTTTGAACTGACATTTAGTCTCAATTGACTGTTAGTTGGTTTGAACTGACATTTAGTCTCAACTGACTGTTAGATGGTTTGAACCGACATTTAGTCTCAACTGACTGTTAGATGGTTTGAACCGACATTTAGTCTCAACTGACTGTTAGTTGGTTTGAACTGGCTTTTGGTCTCAACTGACTGTTGGTTGGTTTGAACTGACTATTGGTCTCAGTTGACTGTTGGTTGGTCTCAACTAACCTCAGAGCATAAAATAGAGCATCTGGAAGCAGAAATCCAAGCATGTGAAAAGAGCATGAGCTAATGAAGTAATTTCTACATGTGTATTGTGGTTTGTTAGAACGGAACTAGAACGGATTTGCATCAAAACGACATGTCTGTCCCGCCTACTGGTGTGCTATGCTTGCAAACAGCCCATGTAGCATCAACTGCAATGGCAGAGGCAAATCCCATGTGTTGTGATTTCTACAAAAGGCATGGGCATTCAGTAGAATGCTGCTGGAATCTGGGCAGAGTTTACTCTCCTCCACAGTTTATGCATTTGTCTTTTCCCAGAGTAAAACCAATTATTTCCTTAAGTTTTGTAACTCTTGTAAATGAAGAAGTCACATGATGAGGAGGGATTGGTATCTAGATATTTTACTTGAAGCTGGGCGGATTTGGAGTTCCTCCTAAAATGAAGATGTTGCCTATTTGATTGAAATTAGTTCCTCATTTTCTCCCATTTACAACTGAATGGTTATGGTGCATAATTTGTTATGGCTAGGTTCCATTCGGAAAGTGCTTTCCGTAGTGCTGGGTGATGTTAAGAAACTAAGAAAAATTTGTTTCATAGCACTCGCAGTGCATTTGGAAAGTTCATCTCTGTGTGGAGAGCTGTGTACTATGACCACCATTGCCTGTTTCTCAGAAGATGGCTTTAGAACATTAACCTTTTGTATGCTAATGTTGGGCACTGAAAACTGAAATGCTTATGCACTTCCTTTGGATTTGCATGCAAAACCAGTCCAACCTCATGCTGAATAATTCTCACAAACTACGTAGGCTAGATCTAGAACACGTTGGCCTACTACAGTATATGGAACGGGTTTCTTTAAATGTCTCTAAATTATTTTTTATATTTGTGATTGACTCTTGAAAATGGGTATTGTGCATATTTTCATCACTATTATCACCATAATTATATTTTAGTCATGTAGCAGATGCTCTCATCCAGAGTGACATTTAGTAATGCAAACATTTTTGTACTTGTCCCCTGTGGGAAAGGAACTTTGTAAGTGCCATGCTCTTCTAACTGAGACACATTTGCCTCACTTTTTTAAGTCGAATCCTTTTCTGTCAAACAGAGGAGAGCTCTACTTCACAACATATTGTTCTACTAATGATCTGACTATAAAGCTATATTTGAAGACGCTGTTTGAACAACCCAATCAGACTTCCATGTAATTCCATGTTTATTGAAACAACAGCGATGTTCTGATTTAACTGCTCTTAAAAATGCAGCACTCCTCCAGGCAGCCTGCAGACATTTTTTGACATCCACAATACGGATTTCAAATCCACTCCAAACTAATGTATGCTCATCCAAACCCAATCTACCAGCCCCCAAAACATCCTCAACTGAATTGGACTGAGTTTGTCGACACCTACACATTGGTATATGGCTGGACTTCTTGCTGTCATTCAACATCCATATATCACCCATCTTCAGTCTAAAGTTAATTCCAGAGTTGTCTCCTTGTTCTGTAACAACGCATAATTCACCCATGCTTGTAAGAATGATCATCTTGATAATCCTTGGCTATGGCGATGTAGCCTGTAGGCTTCCTGCTAGAAGACTTACAGCTAACAAGCCCCTCAGGAAATGACATTCAATTGACCACACCGCCATTCTTTGTTACCTGCAACCCTTTATCACTCATCACTGGGACCTATGCAGTCGTAATAACATATTTACTTTCAGGCAGATCACTCCTCTGCGTTAGCGTAGCTCTCTCCTTAGCATCTGCTATTCCAATAGTAACATTTGCTCTGGTGGATATCTCGCTCTGGTCACTCTTAAAACCCACACTTCATTTCAGTTCGCTGCTCTCATGGATGAGAATGAATTGCAAAAGCCCCTTAAGCTTCACACTTTGGTAACAGCTCACTCCTTCACTAAACAAATCTATATGTTTCTTGCTGTATTTGTAATTTAATGGTCTTTTGTCTATTCCCCTGTTTATAGAAAGTATTTGGTCATTTGTTTTTTATAAATAATAATTATTCATTACATTTCATATGCATTGTAAATAGTCCATTCATGGGTGACGTCATAGCAAGTTCCAAATGGAATTTCAGCCGTTGAATGGGCTCTTATTGACTTTGTGATGAATGTTTGATAATTGCTGACTGTGTTTTAGCCTCTGAGCCTACTCTAAGCCCACTAACATGCTGCATCATTGGTCAAAGTTCCACATCTGATACTGTCCTCTCATCCCCGATCAGGACACATGCTGAGACCAAAATAGGAACCTCTGTTACTGTGGCATTTGTTACCCCAAGGCCAGCTGACACTGAACACAAATTGAAGCGTGTGGACCCAAAGAGTCCCTAACTGTATATTTAAAAAACTTTTGAAATACGATTAACCAATTCAATTCAAAAGAGTGAAAATATTTTTCTGTTGTCAGATAAGTTATTCACCAAGTTCTTTTGTGAAATGTTACATATCCATTGTTTAACATTTATGTGGTTTGGTCACCTACAGTAGCTATCTAATGAAGCAATGACTGTAACTTGCTCTGGATAAGAGCATTTATTAAAGGACTAAACTGTTGCATTCACATCTGTAATTATTATTGTGATTAACTGTTGTCACAAATGTATGGTTGCCAAATTTTTGGGAACTTTCAGTCCATTTCTTGGTTACCCTGGAGTATTTACAGAATCTGGAGACACATAGGAGGGAAGTCAGGAATCTGGAAAGAGCAGGTATTGTATTGTAAGTTCCAGGAATTTTGCTACCCCACACACATTTCTTATTTTATCTATAGATATAATTTTGTGACAAGACAAGATTTTGGGAAATTACACCAAAATCAGATATACAGGTGCTGGTCATATAATTAGAATATCATCAAAAAGTTGATTTATTTCAGTAATTCCATTCAAAAAGTGAAACTTGGATATTATATTCATTCATTACACACAGACTGATATATTTCAAATGTTTATTTCATTTAATTGTGATGATTAATACTGACAACTAATGAAAATCCCAAATTCAGTATCTCAGAAAATTAGAATATTACTGAAGACCAATACAAAAAAAGGATTTTTAGAAATGTTGGCCAACTGAAAAGTATGAACATGAAAAGTATGAGCATGTACAGCACTCAATACTTAGTTGGGGCTCCTTTTGCCTGAATTACTGCAGCAATGCGGCGTGGCATGGAG
>JACXGI010004191.1:0-44119 GCA_016801175.1 Esox masquinongy
GAGTGAGTAGTTCCGTTAATTATGTCCAAATAGAGTCCCGGTGTAGAAAAGTTGGGTAAAAAGGTCAACAGATAAAAATATTGCGTTGGTAAACTCTTAAAGTAGAATTTAACCAATTAGTTTACAAAGAGTAAATTCGAAAAAGTTTGGCAGGTAGCCAGGTAGGTAACAGCAAGCAGCGTGCAGCACGTCAACAATAACAGAATGGCACAATCATAAAACAAAACATGGCAACAAAGAAAAAACTGAACTGACCCCTGTTCAAATGTCTGCATACCCTTAGTCCTTAATACTGTGTATTGCCCCCTTTAGCATCAGTGACAGTGTGCAGTCATGTAATAGTTGTCTATGAGGCCCGGAATTCTTGCAGGTGGTATAGCTGCCCATTGGTCTTGGCAAAATGCCTCCTGGTCATGCAAAGTCTTGGGTCGTCTTGCATGAACCGCACGTTTGAGATCTCCCCTGAGTGGCTCGATGATATTAAGGTCAGGAGACTGTGATGGCCACTCCAGAACCTTCACCTTTTTCTGCTGTAACCACTGGAGGGTCAACTTGGCCTTGTGCTTAGGGTCATTGTCATGCTGGAAAGTCCAAGAGCGTCCCATGCGCAGCTTTCATGCAGAAGAATGCAAATTGTCTGCCAGTATTTTCTGATAACATGCTGCATTTATCTTGCCATCAATTTTCACAAGATTCTCTGTGCCTTCAGAGCTCACACCCCCCCAAAACATCAGTTAGCTACCACCACGCTTCACAGTGGGGATGGTATTCTTTTCACTATAGGCCTTGTTGACACCTCTCCAAACATAGCACTTATGGTTGTGACCATAAAGCTCTATTTTGGTCTCGTCACTCCAAATTACAATGTGCCAGAAGCTGTCAGGTATTTTTGTGGCATTGGCGCAGTAAAGGCTTCTTTCTGGCAACTCGACCATGCAGCTCATTTTTGTTCAAGTATCGTCGTACTGTGCTCCTTGAAACAACCACGCTGTCTTTTTCCAGAGCAGCCTGTATTTCTCCTGAGGTTACCTGTGGTTACCTGTTTTCTTTGTATCTGTTTTGGTCTCACCACTCCAAAATTACAGTGTGCCAGAAGCTGTCAGGCATGTCAAGGTGTTGTTGGGCATATTGTAACCAGTATTTTGTGGCATTGACGCAGTAAAGGCTTTTTTCTGGCAACTCGACCATGCAGCTCAGTATACGTCTAAGTATTGTCCTATTGTGCTCCTTGAAACAACCACATCGTCTTTTTCCAGAGCAGCCTGTATTTCTCCTGTGGGTTTTTCTTTGAGTCCTGAACAATTCTTCTGGCAGTTTTGGCTGAAATCTTTCTTGGTCTACCTGACCTTGCCTTGGTATCAAGAGATCCCCGAATTATCCACTTCTTAATAAGTGATTGAACAGTACTGCCTGGCATTTGCAAGGCTTTGGATATCTTTTTATATCCTTTTCCATCTTTATAAAGTTCCATTACCTTGTTCCGCAGGTCTTTTGACAGTTCTTTTCTGCTCCCCATGGCTCAGTACCTAGCCTGCTCAGTGCATCCACGTGAGAGCTAACAAACTCATTGACTATACAGAGACACCAAATGCAATATAAAAAGCCACAGGTGTGGGAAATTCACCTTTAATTGCCATTTTCACGTGTGTGTCACCTTGTGTGTCTGTAACAAGGCCAAACATTCAAGGGTATGTAAACTTTTGATCAGGGCCGTTTGGGTGATTTCTGTTATCATTATGATTTAAAAAGGAGCCAAACAACTATGCGATAATGAATGACTTCTTATGATCACTATCCTTAAATAAAATACATTTTTTGCATGATCAGTCATATTTTCAAAATCAATGCCAAAAGTTCACAATTTCTGCCAGGGTATGCAAATGTATGAGCACAACTGTATCTTAAAGAACAGAGTGGCTGACAGTTGAAGTTTTCTGGGTCTTTAGTCCACCAGATACAACGTTCATCATTGCATTTTTTTTCATGTGGCCAAGACTCAACAGCGTGCTTCACTAAGCAAAACACACAGGTAGTCTGTACTGCTGTTTGTTACTACCATCAGCTCTCAAATCCATAATTCAAAACAACACTGTGTACCCCACACCCCAGCACCCCACCACCACAGATTGCACTTCACTTTTCCTACTAAAACTGACTTGCTGATTAACTTCTGTTTGGAGGAAAAATAGACCACGACTGAAAAATGTGGATGTCGAGCTATCTGAAAATGAATGCAATGACTGTAAGTCATTCTGGATAAAAGTGTCTAATAAACACCTAAAATGTCAAATGAATATCTCACATACACTAAATGATAAATGCTGTTTCATTTAAATGGCTGCAGCCAAGGTCACTTGAGTTGACTAATATTTACTGCAAGGTATAAATGACACGACTATTCATTTATTTATTCATATTTTACAAAGATAACAAAAGTCAAGATGGGCATAATTTTCCTGAAAACTCGATCTGGTTATCCCTTCGTAACCATTTATTAACAAGTGTTGATTGACTTGATATGAACAAATCATGGTTCAGGATTGGATACTGTTCCCACTGAGGCTGTGTGGGAGAATGTTTAGTTCAGCATACACAATCAGGTTCATTTAAAACAAATCCTGTTACTGGAGGCTAAAGGAAAACCCTTTTTTTGTTTTGATCTTGACTAATTATGCTCTCTGGATGTGTAAATACAGTGCGCCAAAAAATTAAGGGAACACTTAAATCTCACATCGGGTCACACTGTGTAATTCGTTGAGAACAAAAATGACGTAACAATGGTCAGTTGTAACCAAATTCGCCAACCGATTGAGGGCTGGATTCAAATTCACACCGAAAATCAAAGTAAACAGTTGAAATCACAGACTGTTCCAACTTGCGTGAATTTCATCATGGCAACTCAGTGACTCAGTAGTGTGTATGGCCCCTACGTGCCTGTATGCACTCCCGACAAATTCTAGAAATGCTCCTGATGAGACGGTGGATGGTGTCCTGGGGGATCTCTCTCCTCCCAGACCTGGATCAGGGCAGTGAGCTCCTGGAATTTTCTGTGACTCTGTTTGGTGGCATCGATGGATATTGTCCCAGAGGTTTTCAATTGGATTCAGGTCTGGGGAATGTGAGGGCCAGTCAATGGCATCAATGCTTTCATCATCCAGGAACTGCCTAGGCACTCTGGCGACATGAGGCTGGGCATTGTCCTGCACCAGGAGGTACCCAGGGCCCACTGCACCAGCCTTTTGTGACGGCTTGTATGGATGTGCCATCCTGGAGGAGCTGGACTACCAGTACAACCTGCATGGGCTGCAGGTACCGCCTCATGCTACCAGTAGTGACAAGGACACTAGCAAAACTGTCATACTTTCCACACACAGTTAGGTCTGTAAATAATTGGACACTGACACAAGTTTTGTTATTTTGACTGTTTACCAAGATATATTCAAGTTACAGTTAAATAATGAATATTGGCTTAAAGTCCAATTTAGAGAAAGGGTTTAGGATTTACAGCTCTAATATGTTGCCCCCTCTTTTGCAAGGGACCAAAAGTAATTGGACAATTGAATCAAAAGCTGTTTCATGGACAGATGTGGGCTATTCCTTTGTTATTTCTTCATCAATTAAGCAGGTAAAAGGTCTGGAGTTGATTCCAGGTGTGGCATTTGCATTTGAAAGCTGTTGCTGTGAGCCCACAACATGTGGTCAAAGGAGCTCTCAGTGCAAATGAAACTGGCCATCCTTAGGCTGCAAAAAAACAAAATCCATCAGAGATAGCCGCAACATAAGGAGTGGCCAAATCAACAGTTTGGTGCATTCTGAGAAAAAAAGAACACACCGGTGAGCTCTGCAACATAAAAAGGCCTGGACATCCAGGGAAGACAACAGTGGTGGATGATCGTAGGATCCTTTCCATGGTAAAGAAAAACCGCTTCACAACATCCAGCCAAGTAAAGAACACTCTCCAGGAGGTAGGCATATCATCATCCAAGTCTACCATGAAGAGAAGACTTCACGAGAGCAAATACAGAGGGTTGATCACAAGGTGCAAACCATTCAACCATTCAAGCCTCAAGGCCAGATTAGACTTGGCCAAAAAACATCTAAAAAAGCCAGCCCAATTCTGGAGCAGCATTCTTTAGACAGATGAAACTAAGATCAACCTGTACCAGAATGATGGGGAGAAAAAAGTATGGAGAACGCAAGGAATGGCTCATGATCCGAAGCATTCCACATCATCTGTAAAACACAGTGGAGGCAGATGCTTTACAGATGGACAATGACCCAAAACATACTGCGAATGCAACCCAGGAGATTTTTAAGGCAAAGAAGTGGAATATTCTGCAATGGCCAAGTCAGTCACCTGATCTCAACCCAATCGAGCATGCATTTCACTCGCTGCTGTCAAAACTTAAGGCAGAAAGACCCACGAACAAACAACAACTGAAGATAGCTGCAGTAAAGGTCTGGCAAAGCATCACAAAGGAGGAGCATTACAATATTTTTGTTCACCCCCTTGAATTAAAGCTGAAAGTCTACACTTCAATTGCATCTCGGCTGTTTCATTTCAAATCCATTGTGGTAGCGTACAGAGCCAAAATTATGAAAATTCACTGTCCAAATATTGCAGGACCTAACTGTACACTATAATATAGACACCTGACCATCATACCCTTATGAGCTTGTTGGATATCCCATTCCAAAACCATGGGCATGATTATGGACTTGGCACCCCCTTTGCAGCTATAGTGGATATAAAAAGTCTACACACCCCTGTTAAAATGCCAGGTTCTTGTGATATAAAAGAATGAGACAAAGATAAATCATGTCAGAACTTTTTCCACCTTTAATGTGACCTATAACTTGAACAATTCAATTGAAAAACAAACTGAAATCTTTGAGGGGGAAAAATAAAAAATGAAAAAATTAACAATAACCTGGTTGCATAAGTGTGTACACCCTTAAACTAATACTTTGTTTAAGCACCTTTTGATTTTATTACAGCACTCAGTCTTTTTGGGTAGGAGTCTATTAGCATGCCACATCTTGACGTGGCAATATTTGCCCACTCTTCTTTGCAAAAGCGCTCCGAATCTGTCAGATTGCGAGGACATCTCCTGTGCACAGCCCTCTTCAGATCACCCCACAGATGTTCAATTGGATTCAGGTCTGGGCTCTGGCTGGGCCATTCCAAAACGTTAATCTTCTTCTGGTGAAGCCATGCTTTTGTCGATTTGGATGTGTGCTTTGGGTCATTGTCGTGCTGAAAGGTGAACTTCCTCTTCATCTTCAGCTTTCTAACGGACGCCTGAAGGTTTTGTGCCAAAATTGCCTGGTATTTGGAACTGTTCATAATTCCCTCCACCCTGACTAAGGCCCCGGTTCCAGCTGAAGATAAACAGCCCCAAACATGATGCTGCCACCACCATGCTTCACTATGGGTATGGTGTTCTTTGGGTGATGTGCACTGTTGTTTTTGCGCCAAACATACCTTTTGGAATTATGGCCAAAAAGTTAAACCGTGGTTTCATCAGACCATAACACATTTTCCCACGTGCTTTTGGGAGACTTGATGTTTGTTTTTGCAAACTTCAGCCAGGCTTGGATGTTTTTCTTTGTAAGAAAAGGCTTCCGTCTTACCACCCTACCCCATAGCCCATTCATATGAAGAATACGGGAGATTGTTGTCACATGTAGCACACAGCCAGTACTTGCCAGAAATTCCTGCAGTTCCTTTAATGTTGCTGTAGGCCTCTTGGAAGCCTCCCTGACCAGTTTTCTTTTCGTCTTTTCATCAATTTTGGAGGGACGTCCAGTTCTTGGTAATGTCACTGTTGTGCCATATTTTCTCCACTTGATGATGACTGTCTTCACTGTGTTCCATGGTATATCTAATGCTTTGGAAATTCTTTTGTACCCTTCTCCTGACAGATATCTTTCAACAATGAGATCCCTCTGATGCTTTGGAAGCTCTCTGCGGACCATGGCTTTTGCTCTGAGATGCAACTAAGAAAATGTCAGGAAAATCCTACAAGAACACCTGAACTTTATTTGTGATTAATCAGTCACTTTAAATGATGGCAGGTGTTTAATGACTTCTATTTAACATAAGTTTGAATGTGTTTGGTTAATTATGAACACAGCCACATCCCCAGTTATAAGAGGTTGTGCACACTTATGCAGCCAGGTTACTGTGAGGTTTTTATTTTTCATTTTTCCCCCTCGAAGATTTCAGTTTGTTTTTCAATTGAATTGTTCACATTATAGGTCACATTAAAAGTGGAAAAAGTGCTGACAAGATTTTTTTTTGTCTCATTCTTTTACACCACAAAAACCTGGCATTGTAACAGGGGTGTGTAGACTTTTTATATCCACTGTATAACTGCCACCACTTTTCTGGGATGACTTTCCATAAGAGTTTGCAGTGTCTCTGTGGGAATTTGTGCCCATTCAGCCAAAAGAGCATTTGTGATGTCAGGCACAGACGTTGAACAAGAAGGCCAGGCTCGCAATCGCAGTTCTAATTTATCCCAAATATGTTCAGTGGGGTTTAGGTCTGGGCTCTGTGCACGCCACTCAAGCTCCCCCATACCAACCTTGTCAAACCATGTCTTTATAGACCCTACTTTGTGCACAGGCAGACAGTCATGCTGTAACAGGAAAGGGCCTTCCCCACACTGTTGCCACAAAGTTGGAAGCACCCAAATGTTTAAAATGTCTTTATCTTGTAGCATTAAGATGACCCTTTACTGGAACTAAGGGGCCTATCCCAAAACCTAAAACACAACCCCAGACCATTATCCCTCCTCCACCAAACCTTACAATAGGCACTATACACTAGGTGGAGTTTTCCTGGCACCCAGATTTGTCCATCAGCCTTCCAGATAATGAAGTGTGATTCATCACTCCAGAGAACACGTTTCCACTGCTCCAGAGTCCTGTGGCGGCACGCTTTACACCACTTCAGTCGATGCTTGACATTGGCATTTTGATATATTGCTTGCGTACAGTTGCTCGGCCATGGATACCATTTTAGTGAAGCTCCCAAAGCACAGTTCTTGTGCTGATGTTGCTTGCAGAGACAGTTTGGAATTCTGCGTTGAGTGATGCAACAGATGATAGGTGATTTTTATGAGCTTCAGCACTCAGCGACCATACTCTGTGAGTTTGCTTGTTCACTTTGGGACTGGACTGTTGCTCCTAGACGCTTCCGCTTCACAATTATAGCACTTACAGTTGACCAGGGAAGAAATTTCACAAACTGACTTGTGGCAAAGGTGGCATCCTATGACAGTGCCACATTTGAAGTCACCTGATCTTTTCAGTATGACCCATTGTACTGCCAATATTTGTCTATTGAGATTTCAAGACTATCTGCTGGATTTCGTGCACCTGTGAGCAATGAGTGTGGCTGAAACACATTAACTCAATAATAAGTATGGGTGTTCACATACCTTTGGCTATATAGTGTACTGTTGGTCATATAGTGTACTTCACTCTTGCCATCATTTCAGCCAACTGGTAGCAGCTGCTCTGTACAGTATATAAGTCACCCCAATTTGTCCCTGAATTGGCCTGTGTTAGGCATACTGCAGATTGATGGACCTCTGGGGCTACAGTCTAACATTAGCTGTCTATTACATACATGTTGCCGTTATCACAGTCACATAAATGGACATCTGGGGTGTGTTCATTTCACCAACAAATTCTTTCTTTGATAGTTGCGAAATGTTTGTTTAAACAGAAGCAAACAAAACAACATGGGGTCCTTTTAATGTCGGGATGAATAAACCACTGAAAGACGTACTGAAGGAGGTAGTGTCAGAGTTTCAGCACAGGCCTATGCAAGGTGTTGTGTACAATTATCACAACTGTCTAATAATTCGTTACGCAATTAATTAGTTTGATATTTTACCAATTTAATTTAGAGGCACCACTAACATCTTTAATGTCTTACTTTATGGTTAACTATCTTTATTCTTTAATTTATAAGATAGTTATTGTAATATTCGCCAGTTAGAAAAAAATAGTCTAGCATCAGTATTGGCTATATAACAGAAATAATGTATTATTTGGGTGTGAGAATGCCAGACACTTGGAACAGTTTCATTATTTGTCTAATACGGTTCAGCAACTTTTCAGCAGCTCTTGTGTAGACCATTAAAACACATTGCCACTCCTAGAGAGATTAAATTAAAAACTTTTTAAAAACTTTTGTTATTGCTTGATTTGTAGATAAACCTTTTTAGAATGTGTTTTTGGATGTTCTGTGAACACAAAGCTTGATTGTGGCAGTGAAGTTTTTTTTTGTAGCCACTTGCCTGTGATGGGCCTATCAGTCTTTTTACTTATTGGCTACAAGATGTGTTTGTACTGGTTTACTTAGAGATTTGAGATGCCATTTTGTCTAGGTGTTAACTTGATGAGGGATTTAAAGAGGTTCTTCTCAGTAGGTTGATTTTGAAATGTTATAGTCTGCTAGACTATAACAGAGAAAACTAACTAGAGAAAAATGGACTACATTTTTCTCTAGTTAAATGCAACAGAGAAGGAGGGGCTGAACCAGTAACCTGTCACAGCTCCACCCCTGCCCCTTTCTCTCACAAATCAACTTGTAATTTATACAAGTTGATCCCAGTCCCTTCGTAGACTGCCTGTGTTGCCCCTTTTATAAAGTACTTCATACAATGAAACTCAAAACAGTTTAGCCATAAACACATACATTCAGTGATTTTTACAATTCTTTGACCTCTGGCCAGAAAGTTGTCCATTCATTTTCTTATCCATTCAAAAAGAGGGTGTTGAACCCTCTACCCATTCTTGAGAGATCCTCTCCATGACCCCTGTAGTTTCTAGATATTTAGATATTGATTTTCCATTTATATTCCTCTTTGTTTTCCACTGGATGTATTTCTGGGTTAGTTTGACATTTTTTGCCAATAAAACACAAATGTACTATGTTTTATTGTTGCCATTTTATTTTCCTGATGTACTGAAACCTAATTGTCACCCCAGAAGGGCAATATGTACTCATCTGTGGGTTTGGTGAACCATTACTCTGTTAAGTCTGAGGTTGCCTGGGTGACGAGCTTCATTGTACATGGTACACAACTGGAGTATGAAGAGTAGTGACACAATGGTCTGGTCAAAAGTCAGTTGTAAATGCAGTATTCTAATAGAAATGGGTAAATTTTTACTGCTTCTTCTGTCTGTTTACTATTACAGAAAACTGTCGCAGTTTCCGTAGACACCAGTGCAATAGCATGCAGCTGGGTCTGATCTTAGTTTATTAACTACAGAGTATAAACCAGAAAAGTGTGAGTGGGATGCCTCACTTCTTTTTTCCTTTTTGGTTCACAATTCATGTTATTTAGATCTGAAATTCTCACACTTGCATTGAAGGGGTGATGCTTGAGGGCTGTGTGTGTATCCATGTGGGTGTTTTTGGGTGAAGGAGAAATGGTGAAAAAGGACAGCCTGCTTCATTATTGATGCATCGTGCCAACAGCATCATGCAGTCCTTTTGAGACTCTGAAGTCTAGAAAACCTTAACACTGGTGTTAGCTGGACTATCTGGAGTAGAGTGCTTGTCTTGTCCAAAAAGCGGGACTCCGGCTCATCCGCCTGTGTATAGCTGGACTTGTACCCACCCATTTGGGTGCCAGACAACCCAAATCGGATTGGCGTTTTTAGTTTTATTTTGGCTCAAGAGCCCTGGGGCTCTTGAGCCCTGAGAAAGAAAATATTAAAGATTCTACACATTTTATAATAATATTTTGTGGGTGCTGCTATTACTATACTTCATTCAGACTTCATTTTACCATGAGGAAGAGAAGAGTGTGTTGATTTTTTAAATCTGGTAATACAAAATATTTACAAAACAGTAGAACCGCTGCTATACACCCTTCACAAGTTGTTCAGGACTCAGGTTAAAATGTACTGTCGAAACCGCACAGAATTAAGGACTGAGTAAATGTAATTGTAAGCAATTCAATTCATTTTCATTATTATCCTGTGATGATATATCTTGAATCTTCCAAACATTTTATGATGCAACATGTAACAAATCAGGAGCACTGCTTTGACAACAAATGTGACAACAAAAGAGCGCTGCTTGTTAGAGAACAGGGTACAGCTTATAGCGACCAAGTTGGAGCTGTTTAAAAACATCAAGCCTTTTAAAATACAAGGCATTCTCTGGGATAAGTTAAAAAGCCATTACTTTAGCGCATATTGAATGGCAAAAGACAGAAACTCAGCTATGGGTTGCTGCTCACAGACCTTCCTCGGGGTGGATAGGTTCACATCAGTGACAGGTAAGTTTACGACCACAAATTAGCGCGAGTGGACTGAAATCCTCCAATAGATAAAGTGTATACTCAGTTTAATCAAAAAAGAAAAATAACCTCCCTGGCTTCATAACAAGAGGTTGGAGGATAATAAAAATGTCACCTAATGCAGGGTCACTTTCTATGATACTCCAGTTCTGTTTGATAATGTTTATTTTTTTATTTGAGATGCCTCTCTGCTGTACTGGGTAACAAAAATGTTTTAGGCTGTGGGTTTTATACAAGCTGATTTTTTTTCCTTGAAAGATCTAGTTTTTACTATGGACTGAGAAGTGAGAACTTCTGTTTTTTTTCTGTAGCTTTTTTGGGGTAAATTGTCCTAATTGCAAATGTGACATAAATGCTGAATTTGACCAAATGTAATATTTTACAGTGACCGGTGGGGTGCATTTGACTGATCATATGATGCGCTTCACTTACTTAGAACTACTAAATTCAGACTGAAATTGTCATTAGTCTACATGATTTTATTTGATATGCCATATCTTTGGATATGAGGTCAAATTCAAAATATGAGCCCTAAAACAGAGATTGAAAGAGTAATGGTCCATGTTATCACTATCTTAAAACAAATGTGTTAAAACTCTGTATGATATTGCATTCTGTTATGAATATTTCTGTGTGTTTATTGTTAAGACCTGCTTTATTCGCCATTGTCTTTCAAAAAGGTTGTTTTGAATCTACCAGTGTAATCCATTATTGAAATCAATAGGTCTCTGGAAATGCAGGGCTTATCAAAGTTAGAGCATCTGGAAAGCCAGTAGTTACAAAATTGTCTGTAGAGCCCAAACTATTTCAGCTAGACACAAGTAAGCTAATTCTAATTCTAAAAGGGGTAAAGGGCATGTCCAGTCTGGCCAACAGGCTAAAGTGTGATTCTTGTGACAGGGCTACTTCTGTGTACTTAGAGTTGGGATCCACCCCCACCAGCAGAAAGCACTTATGGGTAAGGGACATTGTGGTGATACATCTGTGCTGATACATCTCGCCACATATATCCAGCTGTGCTCCCAGGGGTAGGACGGCCATGCGAGAATTGGCAGAGGGATGCAGCACAATTCTTGGGTTATGATGTGGTTGTTGATGCTTGTCCACTACTGGTCGATATCCGAGATGGAACACACACACAAAGGCCACTTGGAATGACTGTGCAAAGTCCTCAAGTATCGCAGATATCTTCCCATTAAGAAAGTTAAAATGGGCAAAATGTGTCTGCTTGTCCGTCACATGCGTTGGCCATCCTTCATGTGCAAACTGTAGGTACACATTGTAAGCAGGGCTGCCAAACCCAGGGCTGCCAAATCACCAACCCAAGTTTCACATAAAAAGATCCAGCTAATTATTGGAATCAGGTGTGATGAACTAATGTTGGAGAGAACAGGGATGGACAGACCTGGTGTAGACAATGTGGGGACAGACACTTGCTTCTGACACTTTCTTAATTTTCAGTGGTGCAGTTTATTGGAATGGAGCATAGAATATGTTGGTACAAATTATTTTTTATTGACGTTTGGATTGGGAATGCCAATGGAGTGCAAGAGGAGGTACTATACCATGTTATACCCCGTTGTCCCTTCCCGGAGTTTAGTGCAGCTTGAAGTCTTACTGTCTGAGCCAGTTTCTAATGCTGACAGCACTGTCAACAGTAGTGTACCTGCTTGTGCTATTTCTGCTTCGTTAGAGCATGAGGGCTGAGCGTATGTTGCTGCAAAGTTTTCTTTTTTGCATAATAGAGCATTTAAAACCAGTTTGAACCTGGTGTGCTTTTTCAATACCTCCTAATTGTAAATGGTCCTCTTAAAAAATTGGTTTCTCTTGTTTTTTTCACATTTTTGTCCCAGCTGGGACTAAAAAACTATGTGGTAAAATGTCAGTGATTTTAATGTTGAAAAGTAGGAACTTCATGCTGTTTCAGATTTGAAATTCTAAATTACATGTTAGGTCAAAATGTACTTTCGAAAATAGAGCATTGATTGATCCCAGCATTATCTATCAATTCATTTCAGATTACAGGTCTTGAGTTCTTGAGACTACATTAGACCGCTGATATCCTTGGAATTGTAGAGATGCTGAACATATTGCCTAACCAAAACAACAATACAGCTCCGGAAAAAATTGAGACCACTGCACCTTTTTCTTTTACCTTTTTTGGAAAGGAAAGAAAAAGGTGCAGTGGTGTCTTAACTTCTTCCGGAGCTGTATGTATACAGAAATATTATTTTTAAATTTGGGCACAAATAATGATGTCCCCTTTATTAAATTATGGCCCAGCTAATTGGCAAATACCCTACATTTAAAAAAATAACAATGTTGAGAGACTATAAACCAATTTGATAAGATCCTTCAGATTCTCTTCTCCTATTTGGAACACTTGGCTGTCTAATATCTCATGTTTTAGATCAGGGTTTGGCAACTAGGTTTGGCCTTGGGCTTGTAAATTCCCCATTGTAGGCATGTATTAAAAATATTTCATTATTTTAGTGGTGGGCATGTAGGATTTTTTTCTCTTTGCATTGGTGTGGAAAATAAGTCTACATAACAAAAACATTTTTTACAAATGAGCTCAAAACCATTAGCTTGTCGGCAAGAGAAAATATTGCTCTCAAAAAGTGTCAAAACAAAGGTGGATCAGGAACATATTGGTTTTTAGAGAAGGTGAAGAGAAGGTGAGGTTAACTATTACTTTGGACATTACATTGGGGAATGGTGGGTGGGATATATTTTTATAAATTATCCCCCATTATCTTGTGTAGGTGAACATAGACCTTCACAGGGAGGATTGGGGAGGGGGGATGTCTGATGTGGGAGGGAGAGATAGGTATGCGTCTTCTCTTTTGTTTTGTTTGATTTAGTTTTTTCTTTATTTTATTTTTTTGTCTTTGGCTAGACAGCTGAGTTTAATTAGTGCTAAGTAATTCAGACATGAACGTTAATTGCAAGGGGTTTTAAGTAGACATTGTGTTACCTACCAAAAGTTTGATTGAATTATTTTGAGTAAGTGTCAAACTTTAACAAAGTTGAATAGAATTAGTTACCACAGTTTCCAAAGGTTTCGGTAATCAAACATATTATGTCCATGCTCTGCCATTGAATAACACATCTACCTAGACTTTTATGAATAGCCCTTACACTCTACTCCTTAGTGCTTAATATAGATAATGTCTGGGTACGATAGAAATAGAGTAACTCACTTAACAGCTTCTATACAGTGCAGTCCCTCAATCTAAGGTTAGTTTCTATTATTTATTTAACTCTGAAAGCACTATGTGACAAAACGATGGTTGGATATATCCATTCAACTGTTGAAAGCATATTTTGAGTGTCTAACATCTTTTTTCAAAAAGATGCACTGTGGTGACATAATAGTCTATCTAAAGTCTCTTCAGCTGAAAAGTACCACCATGCAAATCATTCATTGGTTTAGAATTTTAAACAATCAAAACAGAGAGCAGAATGACAAACCATCAAAACAGAGAGCAGTGCATAACCCTCACCCCAGGACCTTCTGCACACCTAAACTAATCTGAGATAATGCTAGGTTCTGTTTAGACAAGCTGAAATAAGGGATGTGTACCAAATTAGGGTACAGTATAGGTACTGTCCGAAACTTCCAAAATGCTTATTTTAATTAGTTCTGAGGTGGACAAATAACATTAAATAATTCACATTCCAGCGCAGAAAGTGAAGGGACAGGTACTGGCAGCCAGTGTCATATAGGAAAACCAAACAACAACGTTTATTATCTTAGCAGCTACCGTGTCATGGTTAAAAGTTTGGGTAAACATTCACTTGTAAGTATGACTGAATGGGATATTAAAACACACATGGTTATAACTTCAGTAGAGGACTGTACTATCATTAGATGAGCTGACTTGGGTTAAACTGCGACAGTCTCGTGCAGGAGCCCCACCTTTGTCCTCCATCCCCATCCCCGACTCCCCACAGACTCCGGCTCAGCCAGCAACATTCACCAACATCCTCTAACACAATGCAGATAATATACCAACTATACGAACTACATTCGTAGTCATGGAGGCAATGATAAAAGGGCAGGAGTACTTACTGTTGACCAAATATTGGCAGTCATTTTTGGTAGATTATACAATTGTTTAATTACCTAGCTAGAAATGTTAACATACAGCCTAAATAACATAGCTGTCTAACGAGCTCATTGAGGCTTTATCAACACCAGCCTCCCATACTATTTACAACAGTTGAGGACAACATTAGCTCAGATAGTGGCGATCTTTTGCCAGAAAAGGCAGACAAACCTTTAATGTTACTGCTTTAACCCTCTCTACCATTTTGTCATGTGCCCATGAGAAAAGAGTAGCCTATGGAGTGCTAGTAAGTTTCAGTAGTTCTCTGTTTTCATTAGGCGTCATACAAATTTGAGACCAATTCTTGAGGACTGACTAATAATACAAACATATTTATATATATTAAGTGAAGTTTAAATAAATCCCTTGAAAAAAAATATTGTCGGAGTGTCACATTTGTTCCGTAACTAAGAACTGGAACTTGAACTGAGCATTTTTAAACACGACCCATCTCTAGGTGATATCACCTTTTGAGAATTAAATGCTTTTGGGGGAGCTTGGCAATTTCAGTGGAGTGGTCATGTAAACAGAGCTCACCTTAAAATAGTGTAGGTAATATTTAGGTAATATACACAAGGTAATATTGCATTTTCTGTGTCATGTCTGAGCAATTTTCTAGGAGGACCATTCAATATTGGAGAATGATGTCATATTCCTCCAAGAGTTCCAGAGCTTTGTAATATCTATTGCACTCATGCATTTCTGGTTTCCTTTATTTAGTCTGTTACCTGTACATACTTGGATCCTCATTAAATGTATAATGATAGTTTCGATAACAATAATTGATCATTTGTATTTTTAAGCACTGATTATGGGATGCCCTGAATCCTGATACCATGAAAATATTATGTCCTTCATTTCTTTACCTTGTTTCCATTTTATTATTTTATCTAACAAGATTGCCTTAGTTTGCGTTTCAGAGGAACCATACCACTGTCATTTCAACATACTGCAGCTAAGCAGTGAGGATAATTTGAAAGTCAATATCAGACAATATAAGACTTAACCACAAATTTTTGAAAAATGGAGAACCAGTATAATGCAATTTGCAATGTGTTTTTTCAATCGGGTTGGAAAAGCACTATCATTTAATATTTATACATTTGAATGATTAAATGTAGTTCTGACAATATAAACCACCAAAGAAGGTTTCAGCCATACGGTTTAAATGAGGGTTAGTGTAGTCTTTTTCAGGGTTAACAATTTCCAAATGACTTGGGTGTGAGATTGAAAGTGAAGGGTGTGCTCCTGGGCGAGAGGAAAGTGTAAGAGAGTGGCCCTAATGCAGCATCTCATTAAAGCAACTGTCAGGATTCTTCTATTTTACCATCACCTCGCTTATTCCGTAAGAGCTAAACTGTCGTTTCAAGTGAGTGCACCGCCAAAGAGGCATTTACAAATAAATGAAAAATGTCACAATTGATTTCACTCTTCCAAGACTGCTGCGTCTCAGCTTCGTCGCAAACTGTCTTTGTTGTTCTCTTTTCTTGCAGGTCCTGCTCCCGGACGTGGTCGATAGTTTTTGACGGGTTCGGGGCCTTTCCGTCTCAACCACGGTAAGCCCCAGACAATGACCCTTCACTAATGTGGCTGTAATGTTTTCCTCTGTTTCTTTAACTCGCTTTGAATACCTTTTCTAGCTAACAGGAAGTTGCTTCTGATGTGGGTAAAAAAGATGGGAAGGAAAATAAAGCACTGGTAAAATGGCGTGGCATGCTGTTAGTAGAGAGAGCATGGTACAGTTTTTAACCCTTGCCTTGTTTGCCGTGGGATCCACAGCAGGCAACGAAGGCAGAAAATTAAAGAAACATCGCTCTCTTTTTTTCTTGTTGGTTAACAAAGGATGACAGAGAATTCTGGTTTTGATGACACAACGGAACATGGTGCTTTGTTGTCACCGTGACGATAATGAAACATTTTGAATGGCTATATCGGTACCTACTTGGCACATGATAGCAGGTTTCACCAGTGAGTTTTGGCATGTTTGAATTGTTGCAGCATGCGTTCCAATTTCTTGGTATATTGCTTTGTCCATTCAGCTGAATATTATATTAAAATATGCCTGTATTGCCAAATATTATATCTTTAAATTTATTGCTTACTATTAATGTTTGATTGAGATCTCGCGGTTAAATTTCACGTTTAGCTTTGAAATATCGACATGCTAATTATACTGTAGATTTGAAGAATACTTTACAAATCCCCATGTTTCTTTGTGGTGCCTCACCAAATTAAGGAGGATTGTAGAATTGTGGTTACAGTTATATGTATAGTTATGTGCCTACTGTTTTCTGCTTTTGGCTTACAATAGCCGTTCTATGCTTAAAGACTACAATAATTAATTAATTTTGCTTTTCTATTCTCTGCACCTGCCTGTTCCATGTTTTATGAATTTCGTACTGTTACAATATCAATCTGGATAGGTACTTCATATGATACAACCTTCTGGTTGAAATGTGAATTTGCAACCTGTAAACATTTACATTGAGCTAAGTAAAACACTTGGAAAAAGTCATCGTTATCACATAAAGACGTACCACACCATGGAAGAAATATATTTCTCCCTACTGTTTCAACTCAGCTGAACCCACCTTATGTAACCTAAACCAAGATATGTATGTAATATCCACAATTTTGTAGTACTAGGCTATTTATTTTTGGGCTTATATTTATGCGATGGTCTGGCCAGTACACTATACGTATGGCTTTTCTTAGGCATGACTGAGTGAGGAGTGCCGGATACACCCTTTAGCAGTGGTAACTTGGCAATATACCTAAGTCCTGAGGTGCCTTATGAACTCGAAACCAATGCAATTAAACAGGATTGTTTTGTACCCTTGGTATTTTGTCTCATATGCCATACATTTCAGCTATGGCATTCAGGTATTCAGGTTTCAAACTACTGATTTAGAAAATGTTTTGTAACTGCATGGCTATTGATATGTTTAATGTACAAATTATATTATGTCTCTTTAACCTTATTTACACCATGGGCCAAAAAGCCCAATTTAACATATTCAGCTACTTTGGGGTGTTGTCTTTGGGTTATATTTTGGTAGGATAGCCAGGTATCAGAAAGAAGGTACTGCATCTAAATTTGGGTAAAAATTACAGCATGTGGTATGACCCCTATGCTTTTAGTTGTGCCATCAGGTTTCAGTGTGTGAAATGCAATTCTGCATAATCAAGGTACAGTTTAAGGGAATTTGATATTCACTTTATACTTTTGCAGACACAGATAAGTCTAGTCTAGGACTAAAAAAATCAATCTCAATAGAGAGTTCCATATAAAGTGTAAGAATCTTACACTGCTTTGTTTTGAATTCCTAACAACTGTAAGTAATTTTAGTTAAATATACAAAAGACTTACATTTTGTCATATTTTGAATACTGCATTCCAACATTGCATTCTAACAAAACAATTTACGAGTAGGGCATCAACTTGCGTATCTGTTATAGTATTAAATAGGTTTACGGCCTTTACAGATGGTGTTTAGTTACACTATATATGCAAAACATGTTACATTTTTGAACTGGGAAATATGCATTAGTTAACATTAGGCTGCTGAGCATTAGGCTGCTGAGCACTGTCGAGGGCATCATTAATGGTCCAATTGCTAAAAGCCTTGATATTTTCTAATCACTAATTGCACAAATGATATTAAATGTGTCAACCAGCTGCTGAAGTAGCCTATTATGGCAAATTGATTATGTAAAAATCCATTGAAGTTTGTGTTGAATAGATAATATGCAAAACGCAATCATAAAATGCATTTTTCAATTTAAAGATCCTCTAACATCACTCTGAATAACCATAAAAGCACCCATCTTAAAGCACAGTTACTTGGAGATTAATGCTAATGTGAATGGCAAAATAAATAAAAATTAAAATGATGTTTTGGAGTTGCAATGCAGTTTTTGTTACTTGGGATGCACAGTTTCAAGTCATGAATTTGGTCAACACTAATAATGCTAATTCCAGGCTGGGACAGAGTTGAATAATGGCTTATTGTGACAAATGACAATGAGAAAATTCAACCTAGCTACCAGTGTTGTTGCGGACACAATGTTCTGGACAGAATTTGTAAGGTTATAGCAATGGCTCTAACAATGGAAGCTAGAAGAGCTCGAATCCCGGAATGCAGCTTTTACAATAAACAGGATTTTGAAAGAGAGGATATCATCATTACTGATGTCTAGATATTTAAGCGGGGACACAATCAGTAGGGGCACCATCCAATGCATGGTTAAATCATTCAGTATGTATTTAGGTGATTTGACAATATTTGTTCAACCTGCATTAAGTACAGTTAATGGCTTTCATGGCATTTGTTCAACCTGCAATTTCAAGTCAACAAAGGCAGATTGAGCTCCAAAGTAGCCTGCTCAGCTGTGAGGCAATAGCATACCCCACAGTGTCATCTGCATACAGATGATTTATTCTCTTTTTTTTTCTTTTTTTTTTTTTTAGATAAACCAATATTGTAAACAGTGTAAAGAACCAGACCAAGAATTTATCCCTGTGGGACACCCTTTGTTATGCCCAGGAAACCAAATTTAACACCGTCAGTAAGAGCACACTGTTCTGTCAGTTAATTAATTTTTAAACAATCTACGCACAGCCTGGTTCAGACCAATTTATGAAACCCTCTGAATAAGTCACAAGGGATTCACAGTATTTTTTTTTTCTTATTTGCCATAGAAGTAACAACATAATTTTAAACCATATAATTTTTATCACGCCCCTTTCTCCAAGTCCATCAATAACCCAGCCTGCACACAAAGTTCTTAGTCTTAGCTCATCATCGTACTACTGTTGATTATGCACAATGTTCTTTTAAATACAGGCCCTGTAGATTCTTTAAGCAATGTTGTCATGCAGAATTCTAATGAGGTGTCATTTGATGATTTCTGCAACCGATAAACCTTGGATTTATGCATAATAATTTTCAAAGTTTTCTCCCTAAGCTTGATGAGTTGACAGCATTAGCACTCACTTTTAAACCTGATGTATTGGCCATATCAGAATCCTGGCTTAGAATATCTATTACTAACTGAGAGACTTCCATCCCTGGCTATAATATAGGAGAGGTGATCTTTGACTAAACAGTTTGAGCTTTTACTTGTAAACGTCACATTCTCTAAAAACAACTTTCTTACTGTGGCTGCCTGTTACAGAGCCCATCGGCCCTGACCGCAATCGGTGAACTAATTGCCCCTGACCTGTCCTCAGAGTTTATTTTATTAAGTGATTTGAACTGGGCTTAATACCCCTTCTGTCATGCAACTACAGCTGAGTGCTCTAAATCTCTGTCTATGAATGAGAGCACTCTCATCGATATTATCCTCACAAACATGTCTGCCAAGTTTACCTCTGCAGTTCTCTGGTAAGGCCTTAGTGATCACTATCATTGCCTGTGTCCGGTACAGTACCTCTTTCAAATGCCCTTTTATTATGGTCAAATGTTTCCTAAAACATTACCTATATGTCCCCTGGCATAAAATCAACCTTATCCCATCTGTTGATGATGATTGGTCCTAATTTTAAAAAACAATTTCTTCACAATTCTTAATAAACATGCTCTGCTTAGCAAAATTCGATAAAACGCTATAGCCTCTGGTTCATCACTGAATTGGCTTCGGTGATTCAGCACAAACTCTGACACTGGTAAAAGCCTCCAAAAAGCCTTCTGAGACACAAATCTTTAGGCATACAGTAAACAAGTACAGTCAATCAATTTGGAATATTAAGGTATGTTTTTGCTAACAAAAACCTGCTGCCTATGACTGTAATCCGAAAACGTTCTGATGTCCATGGAAAATTAAAACACATTCTCTCAGCTTCCTACCGCTAGATACAAACATTGTTATGTCTGACAAAACTAGGAATATTGAAAGCTTTAATAAGCAATTTGTTATGGCTGGCCACACATTCAGATCTGCAATGCCTATTCCTGATGTCAGCAATGCTGTTCTTGTTTCATGTAGAGCTTTCCCTCCAAATTCCCTGTTTCTCCTTTCATCCAGGTCGGGTGGCGCAGAGTTCGAAAATATGGACTTGTACAAATTAGTGGGGTCTGAAGATCTGGACCACTTTTTTCTGAAGCTGTCCGCCCCTATTATTGCAACCCCATTATCTGACTGTTCAACCTTTAATCATTTCTGTAATCCTCCTACACTAGATTGAAAAGCTGCAGCGTTCAGTCCTCTGTTCAAAGGAGGTGACAAACAGTTATACTGTGATTTCTATTCTGCCTTGTTTATTAGCAACACAATTCTTAAATTACTTAAATAACCGTTATAGACAGCAAGTAGTAATGTGCAGTTGTTTTTATTGACCATGCCAAAGCCTTTGACTTCATTAACCACCTCATCCTAATCCACAGATGAAGCAACCTCGGGTTGTCAGAGAACTGCCTAGCTTTGTTCGAAAACGACTTCTCTGTGTCAAATATGTGGACGTGCTTCTAAACCACTGGGAGTTTCAGAGACTAATCCTCACTGTCCGATTCTCCGGCCAACCTTTATGTCTGTACAGCATATATCGGTGATGTTGCACTTGCAGCCTCAATCACCTTTATGCCGACAATACTACCTTGTATTCCACCTTATTGAACTCTGTCCTGACCAGCCTTCTACATATCTTCAATAACCTACAGTAAAACAAAACACATACCATACCAATCGGAAACTGCCTCTACCTGGCTGCACCACAAACATTCTTCCCTCTAATTTAGAGATGTAGATACATTCCAGACCAACATTAGCCACCTCCAATGTAAAATCCTATCCAGAATTGCTTTCTTGTTTCGCAACAAAGCCTCCTTCACCTAGGCTTCAAAACATACACTTGTAAAACGGAACATCCTGCCCGTCCTGGGCCCTCCTTTATCAAGCATGCATACGGATTTGGATTCAACCATATGTGCTATAATTTCTACACAGTTAGGGATTCACACCGATCAGCCATAACATTATGACCACTGAGAGGTGAAGTGAAAAACACTGTTAATCTCGTTATCATGGCACCTGTCAGTGGGTAGGATGTATTAGGCAACAAGTGAACGTTCTGTCCTCAAATTTGATGTGTTAGAAGCAGGAAAAATTGACTATCTGTGCGACTTTGACAAGGGCCAAATTGTGATGGCTTGATGACTGGGTCAGAGCATCTCTAAAACTGCAGCCCTTGTGGGGTGTTCCTGGTCTGCAGTGGTCAGTACCTATCAAAAGCGGTCCAAGGAAGGAAAAGCGGTGAACCAGCAACAGGGTCATGGGCGGCCAAGGCTCATTGATGCACGTGGGGAGCGAAGGCTGGCCCGTGTGGTCTGATCCAACAGACGAGCTACTGTAGCTCAAATTGCTGAAAAAGTTAATGCTGGTAGTGGTAGAAAGGTGTCAGAACACACAGTGCATCGCAGTTTGTTGCGTATGGGGCTGCGTAGCTGCAGACCAGTCAGGGTGCCTATGCTGACCCGTCCACTGCCGAATGCGCCTACAATGGGCACGTAAGCATCAGAACTGGACTGATGAATCACGTTATCTTTTACATCACGTGGAGGGCTGGGTGCGTGTGCGTCGCTTACCTGGAGAACACATGGCACCAGGATGCACTATGGGAAAAAGGCAAGCCGGTGGAGGCAGTGTGATGCTTTGGGCAATGTTCTGCTGGGAAACCTTGGGTCCTGCCATTCATGTTGATGTTACTTTGACACATACCTACAACCTGAGCATTGTTGCAGACCATGTGCACCCTTTCATGGCAACGGTATTCCCTGATGGCATTGGCCTCTTTCAGCGGGATAATGCACCCTGCCACAAAGCAAAAATGGTTCAGGAATGGTTTGAGGAACACAACAACTTGGCCTCCATATTCCCCAGATCTCAATCCAATCAAGCATCTGTGGGATGTGCTGGACAAACAGGTCCAATCCATGGAGGCCCCACCTCACAACTTACAGGACTTAAAGGATCTGCTGCTAACATCTTGGTGCCAGATATTACAGCACACCTTCGGAGGTCTAGTGGAGTCCATGCCTCGACAGGTCAGGGCTGTTTTGGCGGCAAATGGGGGACCTACACAATATTAAGCAGGTGGTCATAATGTTATGGCTGATTGGTGTATAAATATGAATGTTGGCTTGAGAATGTTCGTACATTTATGCAAAGCAGTAACCATGCATAAGAACAATGTGTAATGATAGAATGAGGGAACTGTTTCTCAAATGTAGACTGGTCAAGTGTGTGATTCAGAAATATAAAAATAACTGATGTTTTGATTTCATTATTTTTGCATTGTGAATTAATTTACCGTTCCTCAACAGGCTACTTTATTTAATTTATTTAAATTTAAACTTTTTCTATGAGTGAGCTTTTTTGAATTCATTCATAAGTACAAATGAAGGATTATTTCTATGTGCGCTTGATAAATGAGGCCTTTGCACTGGTCTTAAAAGGGTAACAAGATTCAAGAAACAAGATTCTTAAAATTTCCATGTGATGAACTGCGAATGTGATTAACAATGTCAACAAAATATATGCAGATAAACATGTCAAGCGTTAACAAACTATTAAGTCCTAAATATTAAACGCCAGTATTGAACAAATCTTTCTATTCACGTTTGCCCATGAAATCTGTTCAGAAATGTCTTTTTTTAACTGTATGTTAAAACATACTAAAGGTAAAAGTATGGATAAATATTTTTGTTACTGAAAAATATTGGTATAATAAATAAATATTTTCTTAAACTCAAAATAATTTTTTGGATGCTGACATTGTTTTTTTCTGGAAAATATTTGTAAGGCAAAAAACCCCGGAAATATCTTGCTTGCATAAGTATTCAACCCTTGTGCTGTGTTAGCTCGCAGTTTAGGCTACATAGATAAGGAAATTGTGTCCTGTTTTAATTTCTTTTGTCTTTGGCCTCCACCTGTGAACCATAAAAGTTGCTGTCTGTTTTTCTGGATGAAGAAAAAAACATTACTGAAGGATCATTTTTTAGGCTGTGAATCTGAAGAATGATTAGATACAGTATAATGTAATACATATACAAAGATTAGTAAAAAGGTACAAAATAATACCCAAGAGTTCGGATAATCCAGCGAGCAGAGTGGGATCAATAATCAGCAAGTGGAAGCAGCCTCACATCACCAAGGCACCCCCAAGAAAATGCCTTACCTTTAATGTCAGCACTCTAACAAGAGACTTCTGAGAGAAGCCACAGAGGCCAACAATCACTTAGAAGGAGCTATAGAATTCAGTGGCTGGGATTGGAGTAATAGTGCAAAGATCAGTCATGTCAAGAGCTCTGCATTAAGGACGTCGCCACACTTGATAGTTTGATTCCAATTCGGTATAATTCGTAACGGTTCTGATCTCCATTTTCAACACATTCGGTAGTATCAATTATAATATAGAATAATTATGTCAGACCTTTGCAAGAATAACATAAAGTCACCATCATCATGAGGAGCCCAACACCTCAACTAGTGTATCTCAATAACCAGCGCTAGTTGACAAATAACAGCAGGAGTGCAGTGTGGATAAAAACTTTAGTTAGTTAACATTCCACTCCATTCAGTCTCTAATACCAGACCTTTGTCTCTATTTAGTATTATTGCGATGTGCTGACTGCAGTGTATTTCACAAAAAGATATTAAACTATTTTATATACATACAGCTCCAGAAAAAATTAAGAGACCACTGCACCACTTTCCGGAGCTGTATATCAAGTAGATATTTATCAAATAAACTTTACTAGATTTCTAATCTCAGTATGAATTTGGTTTGGTCAGAGACTTAAGCACTGAGAAAAACTTTCTCATTCAAGGCCAACGTTTGTTGATTATTTAATACGTTTTTGAATCTTACTTAAAAATAAATTAATTATACTTTAATAGTAATTTTTAATTTAAAAGAAATACACTTTTGATGTCAAGATGACAAGAAAGAAGCTGTTACTGAAAAAGTTCCATCTGAAAACATAGGAGTGACCCAGCTGCAATGTGGGAAAAGCTTTCATGGTCAGATGAGACCAATATATCTTTTTGGCCAAAACTCAAAGTGCTGTGTGTGGCACAAAACTAACACTACCCATTTAGTAAAACATATAGTGGAGGCAGTATCATGCTAAAGGGAGAATTATCAGCAGGGACTGGGCATCATGTTAAAAGTAAAGGGAAAATGGATAGAGCATAATACAGGAAAATACTGTTTGAGAACCAGTTTCAGTTTGCAATCAAAAGCTTAGGTGGAAATTCACCTTTCAGCAGGAAAAGTCCAGAAGTCCAATGTCATATTGGAGTGTGTCAAAAAGGTGAATGTCTTACAGTGGCTCAGTAAAAGCCCTGATTACTATCCCATTTATAATCTGTGGCAATATTTGAAAAACGCAGACCACAAGTGTCGTCCAACCAACCTGAATAACCTGGAGCACATGTACCAAGAAGAATGGGCCAAAATCACTACGTGTCTAAAGCTTTTATATATTTAACAAAAGGCTTACCAAGACCTGTTTTTGCAGCGAAATGTGTGTATACGAAATATTAATGTGTGGCGGTTGAATACTAACTTTTCTTTTTTTTTTTTTACACTATTTCCCAACATGAACCCAATATTACATTGAAATAAGTAATTGAATTTCAGTGTCAGTGTTTTGAAATATCAAACAGGAGAAATTGTCAATATACCATCTGTAATTCTCATAAAATTTGAGAATTGGTCAGGGGTTTGAATACTTTTGCAAGGCACTGTATCAATTTTTTTTTCAGCACATTGATCATCTAAACATGACTCCCTCTCTATATTCCGGATCTTGTTATGTCTCAGCCGATATACAATAGGGTCAAAGCTTCGACATAATATAGAAATATTGAGAAAAGTTCTGTATTTTTAATATGTTCTTTCCAAGTAATTAGAAAATATTTTGTCAACCCTGTTTTAAGCTGTACCAGCATATGCAAACTAGGTCAGCTTTGAGCATCTTTTTCCACCTAAAATGATGGCATTCAGGTCCAACAGGTCATGTTCTTAGTACTTCTACAATGGATATGTAGTATGTCCATTGTATGTAAGGTACAGTATGTATTCATTCATATTAAAATGGATACTGACAAAATGTGTTTTAATTCAAATAGATTTGCCCTATTGTTAAATGTCTTGTAGTATCTTCCTCAAAAGCTAAACTATAAAAAGGTAAAGGAAACTTGACTTACCTTTCATAACTTCTACATTCCACACTTTGTAGGTTTCAGGGGAAACAAATATTGCTTTGAAATGTTTGATACTCAAGCCAGGTAGCTCAATACAGGTCTTTGTATCACTGTAAGTCTCTCTTAACCTTGTTAAAGGACACAAAACAAAATCTCCCACCGAAGAGAATAGGTTTTCAGTTTGTAGTGTAGGAGACGTTTCTGGGAAATGGTTTGAAGATTCAGCCTCTTGGATGTTTCTACATTTAAAGTGCGGTAATGATGCATAGCCTTCACTAAGGAAACCATGGATGTGAGCCAAGTGCTCCTGAAAAGAGAGTGTGGGACACCTGTTGTGACCCCTCCTGTCTGACAGGCAGATAGCTTAAGGCTGAATGGAGCCCTCTGAATAAGCCAGCCAGAGCTTTTCTGATTCTAGACATTGTTGAGAAAACACAAAGAGGCTGCTACTTTTCTTGCTGCACGTATGCATCTGGCTGCTCCAATGTAATGTGGATCACATGGTTCAAGAACCCCACGTGGAGATGAGCATTAATGATTTTTCTCAAACAAGGCAAGTAAGCTTGTGACTAAAGCCAAGCCTAGTCAGGTGTTCATGAATGTGGTGTCGCCACACCAAGCATCTTGGCTACCTGTAGAGAGCCCATATGTGTGTGGTATGACAGATCCGCTTAATTTATATACAAGGTCACATCTGAAATGTCAGACATTACGTAATTCTGGTCCTGCGTTAATGTGAAATTCATTTTCAGACACAGCAGTGATCTGTGTGCTTCTTGGGTAGTCATTTTCATTAGTGCTAACTAGTCAAGTCAGTTAGGAGGACAATTCAAATATATTGTATATTATTTGTAATTAAATGTTGTAAGTTGAAAGCTATATTGAAAGCTGCCTCGCTTGACTTGACTAAATATCTTCAGGCGTATTCATTAACACTGGTTATTCCATTCAGACAATGATGTTAATTCATTGCATAGAAATATCCCCTATATACTGTATGCTACAGTACGTTTCCATCGATACGGAAATTACTAAGCTCCAGAAACGTTTCGGCTGTGGTGCCGGGGCTCCTGCAATTCTGAAGTACAGTAAAAACATTTATATATTTGGATGTGACATTTTAGCCCAATGTTTTATTTTAAGTTTTATCGACACCGAGTCTAGGCATCAGTGACTGTTGTATCAAAGTATCCTCCAGTTGTGATGTGTTGCGCACTGTTCTCTCAGTTTCTCTTCAGCACATAAGAGTAGAAATACACTGCTCAACAAAATTAAGGGAACACGTAATCATCACAGTATAATATCAAGACAAACTTCAGGGAAATCAATCTGTCCAGTTAGGAAGCATAAGCGATTGTGAATCAATGTCACCTGTTTTGTGATAGCAGGTGCACTGGAGAGGCAACAGCAAGACAACCCCAAAAAAGGGAATGGCTTTGCAGGTGGTGGCCACAGACAATTGCTCTCTTCTTATCCTTCCTGACTGATTCTTCTCTAGTTTTGCGTTTTGCTAGTGTGCTTGCCACTACTGGTAGCATGAGGTGGTACATGCAGCCCTTTCAGGTTGCACAGGTAGTCCAGCTCCACCAGGATGGCACATCGTACGTGCTTTCGCAAGAAAGTACAGTCTCAAGAGCAGGGAGGAGATACCAGGAGATGGGCCGTTACACGAGGAGAGCTGGACAGGGCCGCAGAAGGGCATCAACCCAGCAGCAGGACCGGTATCTGCTCTGCCAGAGCCCTACAAAATGACCTCCAGCGGGCTACTGGTGTGCATGTTTCTGACCAAACTGTCAGAAACAGACTCCATGAGTGTGACGAGTGCCCATTTTCCTCTATTGGGACCTGTGCTCACAGTCTAGCAGGGTGCAGCTTGATTGGCATTCGCCAGAGAACACCAGAATTTGCAGATCCGCCATTGGCGCCCGTTCTCTTCACAGATGAGAGCAGGTTTACACTGAGCACAATTGACAGACGTGAAAAAGTCTGGAGATGCCGTGGTAAACGTTATGCTGCCTTGCAACATCATCCAGCATGACCAGTTTGGCAGAGGGTACGTGATGGTCTGGGGAGGACTATACTTGGATGGTCGCACAGACCTCCATGTGCTAGCCAACGGTACCCTGACTGCTGTTAGGTATCAGGATGAAATCCTCAGACCCATCGTCAGACCTTACACCGGTGCAGAGGGCCCTGGGTTCCTCCTGGTGCAGGACAATGCCCAGCCTCATGTGGCCAGAGTGTAGGTATTACCTGGGTGACGAAGGCATTGATGCCATTAACTGGCCCTCACGTTCCCCAGACCTGAATCCAATTGAGAACCTCTGGGGACGTTTTGTATCCGACGTTGTGCATCCAACGTCACCGAGTAACGCCACAGACTGTCAAGGACCTCACTGATGCCCTGATCCAGGTCTGGGAGGAGATCCCCCAGGATTACATCTGCCGTCCCGTCAGGAGCATGCCCAGATGTTGTTGGGAGTGCATACAGGCATGTGAGGGCCATACACACTACTGAGTCACGTTATGAGTTGTCGTGACGACATTTACGCAAGTTGGAATTCACTGTGATTTCAATAGTTTACTTTGATTTTCAGTGTAAGTTTGAATCCAGCTCCTAATTGGTTGGTGGTTTTGGTTTCCATTGACCATTGTTACGTCATTGTGTTCTCAACGATTTACACAATGTTCAGTAAAGGTTTTGATCTTTAATATATTTCCTTCATCGAGACCCGATGTGTTTTTTGAGTGTTCCCTTAATTTTTCTGAGCAGTGTATTATATTGACAAGCATTAGCAGTCTTTCAATAATCTGCAGATGCAAATCCACAAGAAGCTGCCACCAGCCACATCTGCTCATTTAGGGATATTCCTAGCTAGTTTAGTAAGAAATGAACTTGCCAAGTTCTAGCTCATTTTTATTCAACAATTTTCACAACAATTCGATGGGGGGCAGTTGGTATATGAAAAAGCGACACTGCAGTAGCAGTAAGACTGGTCAGTAAAATATACACTTTAACGATGACTAGCCAAGTCTGTTATACGGTCTAGTCTGGCTAGTTATCTCCGTAGTTTAAGTAACTGCCTAAGTTTGATCAGATTTCTATAAAATATCCTATAATGACATACAATGAGTACATTTTATTCTTTATTTTTCGTTTCGTTTATTTATTTTTTTTTTTTCCAAAAGTCACTTTTCGGTATAATAATAGGTTTGAGGGTATCCCAACAGCAGAATGCCATAGCTGTTCACCAGACAGTCAGACAATTCTTTAAAAGTATGTAATAACCACAGAGATTCAGGACCGACCTGGACAACACTGCTCAATTCTAAGGAAAGCCAGAAGTGGAATGCATGGTGCTATGCTGTGTAGATTAAAATGTACATGGAAAGGTATGATGGTAGTGAAGATGGTTGGTTCTGTACAAAGAAATGAAAGGAAATTAATGTACTATATGCGATACTAACCTCATAACACAATGAGAGAGCTACCTTGGGAATATCTAAAAAAGACTGTAAAACGTGCATACCACCTACACATATTACACAACAGCAATTGTCACAAGGCAGAAAGTGACAGGTTTTAAGGTGTGGGTTTAGTAGGCAGTGTGAAAACGTAGAAAACAAAAAGGACAGTTGAAACATGAATTCTGTAGGGCATGGTTCATCGATACATATAATTTACTCATTTCTTGGTATAAATATTCTTCCCTTCACCGATATTACTTTTAAAGGCATGCCATGGTGGAAAATTATTTTGCTTTCAGAATGAAAAAAAAAATCAATGGTGTCGTAGTGGAAGAAAAACACAGTCTTACACTTCTTCACCTTTGTCTTGTTGTATACACACATACACGCAATTACTGTATACAAATGTTACACACTCACTTTGGTTCACCCATCAAACAACTATAGGGATGTAAATGGATCTAGGTCTTGATGTGCATACAGCTCTCTCACTCTCTAGGGAGGCTAATGCAAGCTGCATGCTTCTTTGTTTTGGTTGTTAATGCGGTTTAGAATGTGTGAAAATAAACGTATTAACTGTCATACTCCCACAAATGGCGTTCAGTCAAACTATAACAATGGAGAAAATGCTTCAGTAATATTCTGGGGCGATGCATAGTAGTACGTATTAGTAGAGGGTAGTACACATAAATGGCTTTACCATGAGGATGTAACTACCATCCTTTTCATCACTGCTGAAGTTGGCCAATCATGATAAAAGGGTTCATACTCTAACTACTAGACTTCAAGTTATGCGCACAAACATCCAAAAAGAAGTCCGAAACGACCCCAGTATATAAGATAAAGCATTTCCTTAGTAGGTGACATCAGAGATCACCATGTAAGAGTTTTGAACTTGTAATTACCAGTTGGAGGGTAGTTAAAGTAGATTTTTCTTTGTCATATGTGGTAAATTCCCGTTGGTTACAAACACACCATGACACTGGCTTGGTAGAGGGAAGGGTGGAAGTCATTTAGTGGTTAGAGCGTGGGAAGCAAATTTTCCCCATTAAAATTTACCTATGTAATTAAGCAGTCCATGAATCTATCATCGGATTTGCAGACTTATGTTAGATAGCCTGCTATTCTTAATTTGATGTGCAGGCTAGATTTGAGTGGATATTCATAGTAAGTTAATAATATAACTCTGAACCACTGTTTGCAAAATATTGTTTAAAGCATGGCTGAGCTCGTGTTGAGGGATACTGTTCGTTCTTACTGAGCATTGCTTAATAGTGTTAACGTTGTAATTTACTGCAAAACCAAAGTGATTTAAATTATCATCAGATTTATTAAAATCTGCTGTGTTGACCCCATTACTAGTCGTTTATACAGTTCCTTTCAAAAGTTTGGACACATCTACACATCCGGGGTATTTCTTTAATTTTATTTTATAAATCTATTTTCCACACTGTAAAATGTTGAATAACAGTGAAGACAAAACTATGAAATAACATTTGGAATCACATACAGTAGCAACCAAAAAAAGTGTTAAACAGATCAAAATACATGTCATATTGTAGATTGCTCAGTATAGCCATCTTATGCCTCGATGCCTGTTTTCCACACTGTTTGCATTCTATCACCCAGCTTTAAGAGGTAATCACCCGGAATGCTTTTATAACAGTGTGGAAGGAGTTCCCACATGCTGAGCACTTGTTGGCAAAATTTAGAAAGCTGCATTACCGTTCAAAAATTTGGGGTCAAAAGAAAAGCAAATTTTTTGTCCATTAAAATAACATCAAATTGATCAGAGGTACAGTGTAGACATTTTTAATGTTGTAAATGACTATTGTAGCTGAAACAGCAAATCTTTTCTACATAGGTGTACAGAGGCCCATTATCAGTAAACATCAGTCCTGTGTTCCAATGGTACGTTGTGTTTGCTAATCCAAGTTTATAATTGTAAAAGGCTATGTGATCATTAGAAACCCTTTTGCAATCATGTTAGCACAGCTGAAAACTGTTGTGCTGATTAAAGAAGCAATAAAATTGGCCTTCTTTTGACTAGTTGTGTATCTGAAGCATCAGCAATTGTGGGTTTAATTACAGGCTCAAAATGTCCAGAAATGATTAACTTTCTTCTGAAGCTCGTCAGTCTATTCTAGTTCTGAGAAATGAAGGCTATATCATGCGAGAAATTGCCAAGAAACTGAAGATCTCATACAACGTTGTGTACTGCTCTATTCTCAGAACAACACAAACTGGCTGTAACCAGAATAGAAAGAGGAGTGGGAGGCCCTGGTGCACAACTGAGCAAGAGGACAAATACATTAGAGTGTCTAGTTTCAGAAACATGCCTCACAGGTCCTCAGCTGGCAGCTTCATTAAATAGTACACCACACAAAACACCAGTCTCAACGTCAACAGAGAAGATGCAACACCGGGATGCTGGCCTTCTAGGCAGAGTTGCAAAGAAAAAACCCAGCTGCGGTAATATCATGTAATTTTAGCTCACAAAACAAATATATTATTAAGTAAATGCAGTTTTAATGTTTTCTGCACCAACATCTCCAGTCACTCCAGGCTCCAAGCTATTATCTAATCAATTCATCATTTAAAATATCCCAACCCCTTTTTGCCATTATTGGCGTGTAAGCAAAACATTTTAATTATTTCATGTTGACTTCAGCAAAAATTTAAATGTGGCACTTACTCACCCATCAAATGATGGTTCAGCATTGAGACATGGGAGTTTTACTTACTCAAACGTACCCTGATGGTTTCACCTTTGGATTCCATATACAGTATATTTGGATTCCATATCCAACAGTTCCATTAGTTCTTGTCCACATTTTCTTAATAAGACCCATTCCATGTTGCTATTGATTAACTAGCTAGCCAACATTGGTCACAGAAAGATCTTTTGAAATTCTGGTTAACCGTGTGAGAGGTAGCTACTGCAAGTGTGTGGTACTTTGTTGGAATTACTAGCACAGGAAAGTGTTGTATGTGGGAAGTCTTGCATGGTGACGTAGATGCAGCTATGTAACTTTTTGATAGTCAGGGTGTTTTGAGCCTTTGATGTAACCGTATCCTAAATTATAGTAATCTGAGGCTTTTAACGTGGTGGATTGATAACATGGTACAAGGACACAAGAATATCTATTTGGGTTAAAATACACCTTTTAAGGATAATAAGAAATTCAGTTGCATTTGGAAAGGATTTATTTCATTTTTGGATGTCAGGTTGACCTTTGTGTGGTTCTTTAGTACCACCATAGCCATAGTTCACCATAGCCACCAGTCATTCTGTATATTATCCAAAGAGACATAATTGCTAATGTGCTTCAAAGACACAAAAGACACTGCAATCCTGGAATAACTGATTCATTGTCAGATAAGCGTGGCTAAAGTTAAAGCACTAGAATAAATAACATTGGACGTTTTTCAGGCCTTAGCACAGACAGTGTTTTACTGTATTGTCACCACATATTACGATGGTGGATGAAGAGATTTTATGTGACTTTGTGCTGAAGCAACGCATACACTCATAGGCTGACTCAACTCTAACTCCAGGCACTTTATTCAACAGCATTGAGGTTGTGCGTCAGGCATGTACTTGAATGATTGTATGTTTTTGTGCAAAATTACTGAACCATGCATCTATTTTTTGCTTATAGCAGTGAATCTTTATCGTTTTTCACTGAAACGTTGATATTGTCCACATTTGGTTGAGGTTTAGCAGAGTGGCTAGAATTTATATTTAGCAAAGCTTAAGGTATGCATTATATTCTCTTTTAAAATAAGTTTTCATTATTTGGTGGGGGGGCTCATTGTGTTGGGTCTTTAACAGGGAATCATCATTGTTATAAGAAAAAATAAATAAACGTACAATTGATATTTTTGCATTAATTTCTCTTTGATGGAAATTCAATACCGAATAATATTTATTTCGGAGGACCTATCATTATCAACATGTCAGCTCTGTACCATTTAATGATACTTTTTGACTTTATTAAATAATATTTCTCTAAAAAACTGTAATTCCTCAAAAATGTGTCCAAAGATTTTGCCCGATTTAATCAGGAATTAGCATGGACTGCTAAAACCATAAGGTCCCCTTCTTCATCTTTACGTTGCATGTAGTCTGACCAAATGACCTTTGTACTCGCACAGTTGATTTACAGACTCAGATGGGATGGCCAATCTATGTCATTAAAGTAAACACCTGTTCTATGGTCAAGTTCTGCTTGCAAGAAATGACACAGATTTGTTACCATTTCCTCAGCTTTTCATTGTAATGGTGGTGAAGCCACTATTGCAAAAGCAATGATTGAGATGCTTTGTGGGAAATGTGGGCAAGTGTACATTGTTGTAGATTCACTGAAAAGGAATAAAAGCAAGGGTGAAGAGCATAGGAACACAAACTTAACTCATCATCCATGAGAGTCAGAAAACACCTTGATGGGGGGCATTGCCTCATCTAGGCTTTTGGGGATTCTCCTTTTTGAGGGAATTTCACAACTTGAATTATCAGGTCCCTAAACCCCATACCAACCCGCTTGGAGTTATGTGTTGCTGAATAAACACAGAGGGTGACTTGATGCAATTCATTATCTAATCATTATCTTATCTAATCTTTTACATAGTAAAAAAAATATTATATTCAAATTAACAGATCTCTCCTATCATTTAAGAAGAAATAAATTGAGTGGCCACTGGCCACATGGTTAAAATATCCAGTGGGCATTAATGCGATTGCAGTGAAGTTTCCCATATGCGGTGTATCTCTGATGAAGTGCAAGAAGCCCAAACATGATCTCTTATGTTCTTTACATTTTTATTAGATTGAAACAAACAGTAATCAAATCAAAATGGTTACAACCATAACATGTCAACTTCATCTTTCTGATAGATTAAGATACAATATGCATTTTGGATCAAATTGGTTTGTTAAAATTCTGTTTCAGAGTCATATATACTTTTTTAAACTGCTACTTTGTATATCACTTGAGTAAAGGTTTCTAATTCCGGAATGCGTTTTTCCTTAAAACGTAGCAGTATCAAAATTTCTAAGGATGTACTTCTTTCATATTCAGAAACTTGCCTTGTTTGGCTTTTTAACCAGGCTATTTTCATTATTTTTGTACAGGTATTTTTTTTCTGGACACTCTGTTATGAATAATGAAACAAGTTGAATCTCCCTAAGGGAGTATTGCTGTGCCATCACTACATAATTTGATAGAGAGGCCAGCAAGCATTATCCTTTGATGTTTTGACGAGAAGGACATGTTTTCCATGCTTCACTTGTTTAAACTGGCAGTTTAATGACATTGTATGGGTCCCTCTGAAATAAGCGAATGTGTGGAAGGATTTTGCTGATTTCTAAAAAGTGGAGTATGAAATGAAGTAGTATGAAAGTAATGAAGTAGTATGAAAAATGTCTTCATGTCTGTAGCATTCAGAATTTTTTTTTACAGTGCAGGAACTGTTAAAAAGCCTTGGTCTTACCATGTTATATAGACTGTTGGCGACAACGTCACAAAAATGTCACACACATTTGGCTTGCATATCGAATGGCAGAAGGTTGTGTGTTATGATTCTGAAGTGTCAGATAGCTATAGCAAAAGTGACGAGAAGCTGCAATGTGACAAAGTGTATATGGCTTGTTTACTCTAATAGTAACTGGTAATTGATACCTTGAGTTTTTTTGACGGTTGTTACGTCAGTGCTAATATGGCAAACATTTGGTAGCTAAACATTGACTTTAACAATGTTGATGAGAGACGAGATGCAGTAATTTTTCAGATATATTCATGTTTTCAATATACATTTGGAAACTAAAATGTTTGTTCCTAAGGTGCACAAGCATTGATTTTATTGCTATCAACCTGTGCATAGGAGTACATACCAGACATTAGTACCTCCACAACGTGTGCCTCTTTAATGATTTACCTGGGAAAGTCCTGGTTGCAGACATTTGTAAGCCATTTTGTGCATGAGAGGAAAGGTTGTCAGGAAAACATTATATTTTGAACTGTATGACAAGCCAACATTGGCACAATAATCTTTGTAACAAAGGTTAGCTTTGCATTCTAATTCATGTGACATTTCAGTTGAAGAGCAGGGAGTGCCAAGTCTACAGGTGCTATCACCAGACGCCACTCCACCAGGCCCTTATCACGCTTAGCATGACAAATAATTCAACTGCACCTGTCACCTTGTGACAGCTGAGTCTTTTTGCTTAGATACCCTGACAGTGCTCGTATTAAACTGCAATAGGCATCCGCTCCATTAAGTTTGTGTAAAATGAACTGTCTAACAGCTTTCCCTTACGGCTGATGATGGCAGCAATGGGGTGTGGAGGACAACAGGGGAGGGGTGGGAACCAATGGAGGTTCTGCCTAGGTTCCATGTGTCACAGGGTCCAGGTGTGGATGGAATTCCCTAATCAGAATCACCTGTAATAACTAGTAAAGTATATTTACACATACTCTGAATTTTACTTTGTGGATTGGTGCTGCTAGTGGTAGGCAATATACAGTATATACAAATATATGCAAAGTTCACATTATTTATAGGTGGTGGTGGGTTGCACTTCATAATATATACACACACTAAATAATGCATACATAAGATATGCTCATGAATAGTTTATTAATAATTAATCATTATTCCCACATTTTTAAATGTTAGTAACCTTTACAAGAAACTTTTTACAATATTTAATAATGAATAATAAGACCATTCATAATATAAGTTTTATTAAACCATTTAATCATAGTTGTTTGGGCCTCATGTGAAGTTATACTTTATTAATACTTCCATTCATTCACTTATTCATATTTTGACTGCCCAGTGTAACTTACAAAAAAGGTTAAATAGGTATCACAGCAAATGCTCCTTAAGGTTTTAAAATGGGCCCTTCGATATACCAACGGAAAATAAGAAAATATATTAAACGGGTTATTACAAAAAAGTCACACTGTGGCAATAGTGTGATATGACACTATGCTGAGTAAAATAAAATATTTTGTTTGGTAAGCTGCAGTATGTAACTAGGTACTGGTTTCATATGTGTTATAATGTGAGTTCCACCCTCATAAAAGGAAACGTTCAGCCAAACCCTCTGAAGCACGCATGTAGCATTTCCACCTTAATCGCAATTCAGTATTAATGAAGAAATAAGAATCCATTTGTTGAGAAAAACTGTCTGTCTTGCTTGGACTGTTTTTGAATTTAGGCTAGAAATACCTTTTTTATGATTAGTTTTCTTTTGTAAGGTTACCAACATTAATGAAACATTCACCTTACAACTCATCCAGAAGTCCTTACAATCTTTTTTTCACAGTCTTTTGTAAATAGAATTTCCTGTCTCCTGTACTTATTGTTTTACTATTGATATATATTCTGAGCTGTTTTGAGATTATAAGGAGCATCAGGTACTGCTGGAATGTCACAATTTTTGTGAGATATTTAACTGGTCAAACAAAACATGAAAGTGTTTGTAAAGTTTAAATAGACCACACTTTAGAAAAAAACCTTCAATTACTTAACTAGAGTATTAATAATAATAATACTCTAGAGTATTAATTGGTTTATTGGTTTATTAGGAACTTCATTAGATATATTTGGAATAAAGTAGTAATAAATGATTACACATGGTGGCTGTGATATGAGCAGTAAAAGTATTTATAATACGTGAACCATTCTACAGCCACGATGCTGCTTGATGTCAGTGTATCACATAGTGTGTTGATTCCGCCTGCACTGATCACTCATATCCTGCAAAGGGGCAATGGGATAGATGAGAGTTTGAGTAATGTGATGTTGAAGATGTGGTCTGTGTTCATGCGGATCAAAACAACCGCTGGTGACTGCTGACCGGCTAATATACAAACCACTTTGCATCATAAAACACTATTATTTGTTACTGAGTCAGTCAGAAGTTATGCATGATATGTTGCTGTTTCGATCCTCTCAAACATACCCATGATCTAGGCGCCATTGTCTGCTAAACCAATTTCTGCCTCAGAACTGTCTGAAATATTCTAAGCTAAAACAATAGATTTTTCAATAATGTTTTTTTGGATGTAAGATATACAGTACCGGCCAAAAGCTTGGACACCTACTCATTCAAAGGTATTTTCCTTTCAACATTGATTGAAGACATCAAATCTATAAAATAACATGTTAAACAAAACAACATACATTTCATATTGTTGATTCTTCAAAGTAGCCACCCTTGATGCCTTGATGCCAGTTTTGCACACTCTTGGCATTCTCTCAACCAGCTTAATGAGGTAGTCACCTGGAATGCATTTCAATTAACAGCTGCGCCTTGTTAAGTCAATTTGTGGAATTTTGTTCCTTAATGCATTTGAACCAATCAGCTATTGTGTCAATGTATCTTTTGATTTGAACTAAACAGACGCGTGTGTAATATCTCACTTCTGCATAACAAAAAGTTTGCGAAGCAAAAGAATAGTGAGCAGTTGTGCAAGGGTGTTTATTACACATCATCTGGGTTTGTGGCATTGGGATGTTTTAAATGTGGCCACTTAATTGTGGGTTTATTGCGCAGTATAGCCTAGTGAACTGAGTGAAGAGAAAGTTGTGAGAAAATGCAAGAGAAAATGATTGCATGGTCTACTAAAGTGAGACTCTGTCCTCATGTTTCTTGTCTATTTTCTTTAGATTTGGTTGTTTGTTTTTGTTATTTTGAGGTGTAAGATTACTAAACTACTAAGCAAGTGGCAAAAATAGACATGTCAGAATGCTGAGCAGCTTATCTACTTCTAACCTTTTCACGATAACAATGGAGGAACTGAATTGTTTATACCTTGTGTAATTTATTTTTCTAGAGATCATCTGTAAATTGAGACCACCCCTGAAAAAGTAAATATTTGGGGTAGAATCTTCTTCTGGCGGGCCAAAGTAAACGTGGTCCCACTTTGGGCACCTCTGGTCTAAGGAGTAGTACACCATAATGACAGAATGAAATAGCGTAAAATAGTAAAGACCTAATATAGGCCTTATAGTACAAATCAGCAAATGCATTTATGGTCCTCTTTCTAAAGATTCTTTCTGCTGAAAGCATGACCTTACCGGAGATGGAATAGAGATGTGGTCGGCCTGTAGCTCTGGTTACAGCAGTAGGCAAGCATCCCACCTTTGTGTCCATCCATCTTTACCTATACAAAATATGTAACATTAACATAGATTAACATGTAGCATAACTAATTAGTTGCCGTATTTTATAAATCGATAACACATTATCAAAACAAAGGACTGTGTACTGTTATGACATACAGGAAACACTTTCAAGCCTACATTTTATGAAGCCCTTTTCACAAGTTGTCACAAAGCGCTTTTAGATACACCTAGCCTAAAACCCCAAAGTGCAAGCAGCAACAGTTAATGCACAATGGCTTGGAAAACTCCCTAGTAGGGTCCAAAATTAGGAAGAGATCTTGAGAGGAATGAGTCTCTGAGGGGTGCCCAGTCCTTTTCTGACTGTGCTGGGTGAAGATTATAAGAGTACATAATATTTTGGGCCATATCAATGTTTTTGCATGATCAGAAGACTAGCAGGCCAATAAATGCAAGTGGGCTTTGTCTAGAATCCTTAAACAGAATCCAAGTCCGCAGCATACCCAGGTGGACTAGGACAGGGAAAATATGGTGGGGTGTGGGCAGTGGCCGCAGTAATCATCCAGTAGCAAACTGATCAGCAACACATCCAAGCGAACTTTGGATAAGGACAGCTGCGAGTCATTTGGGCCAAGTAGTTCTGAGTTGTAGTTCAAGTGCTCATGTCTTCCTAAGGTCAAACAGAACACCAATAAAGTTAGAGAGAGCATTCCCAGAATTCACAAGGATACCTAAGTATACAATTTCACCATCAAGAGGGTGGCGTAATTACTAGCAGGTGCACTCCCCCGGGTTTTGGCATAGAGGACAGTCCTCCCAGCGTTACATGCAACACACAACACACAAACTTAATAATTGCACATTCAAGAAGGCATATCCATGTGCCAAGCTAGACAGCAATGTAAAAAAAAAAACTTCAGTGAAGACGAAGACAATGGTCTATTCTTGCGGGTATTTTCAATATATATTTCTTGTGAATAAACAGACATAATTTCATTTGGAAATGGAATAATACAGTAGTAGGTTAGCTAGCTAATTAGACAAGGTTAATTCATTCCTCAAGCTTACTTTATCAAACAAATAATAATAATAATAATACATTGGATTTTAAGCGCCTTTCAAGAAACCCAAGGACACTGTACTACAAAAAAAGTCAAACAGCTAATTATTCAAGGCAGAAAATCTACCTTTTTACAAAATAATATCATTTTACAAATGATATTATTGGTAAATCTTTGTAAAAACGTTTTAACATGCTTCCTACTGTAAATAATATAGGTCTACCTCATTTGCACTTCAAAGCAATCTATCTACCCTGATGAGCCAAAACATGACCACTTACAGGTGAAGCGAATAATGTTGTAATCTCCTGTTGTAAACAAGGGCACATGTCAAGATCTGTGTAGATTGGATGGTAAGCGAACAATCAGTTCTCCTAGTGAACGTGTTGGAGGCAGGTGAAATGGGCACGAGTACCTGCCCATTTCAAGACCTGAGCAACTTTGACAAGGGCCAAATTGTTATGGCCAGACGACTGGGTCAGAGTATCTCTGAAACTCCAAGGCTTGTGGGGTGCTCTCAGACAGCAGTGGTGAGTACCTACCGACAGTGGTCCGAGGAGGGACAAACCGCACACCGGCAACAGGGTGTTAGGTGCCGGGCGCCCCAGGCTCATCGATGCACTAGGACAATATATCTATACTGTCTGGTCAGAACCAACAGAAGGTGTACTGCGGCACAAGTCACAGAAAATTTTAATGATGGTTACGGGAGGAATATGTCACAACACAGTGCATCACACCCTGCTGCGTATCAGGCTGCGTAGCCACAGACCGGTCAGAGTACCCATAATGACCGCTGTCGAAAATGCCTACAATGGGCAAGCAAGCATCAGAACTGGACCCTGGAGCAGTGGAATAAGGTCGTCTGGTCCCGTTTTATTCTACATAATGTGGATGGCCATGCATGTGGATGGCTGTGCACGTATGCACCGTTTACCTTGGGAAATGATGGCACCAGGAAGCACTCTGGGAAGATGACAAGCCGGTGGAGGGAGTGTGATGCTCTGGGCAATATTCTGCTTGGAAACCCTGGGTTCGGGCATTCATGTGGACGTCAATTTGACACGTGCCACCTACCTAAACATTGTTGCAGACCAGGTACACCCCTTCATGGCAATGGTATTCCCTGATGGCAGGTGGCCTCTTTCAGCAGGATGATGCGCCTTGCCACACAGCACACATTGTTTGGGAATGGTTTGAGGAACATGATGTACAGTTCAAGGTGTTGCCCTGGTCTTCAAAATCCCCAGATCTCAATCTGATTGAGCATCTGTGGGATTTGCTGGACCAACACGTCTGATCCAGGCAGGCTGTTTATATACATACACATACAGTTGAAGTTTGAACTTTACATACACTTGTGTTGAACTCATTTAAGCTAATTTTTCAACCACTCCACAGATTTCATGTTAATAAACAATAATCTTGGCGATTAGGACATCTACTTGATGCATGACACAGGTCGTTTTTCCCACAATTGTTTACAGACAGATTATTTCACTTGTAATCCACTATATCACAATTCCAGTGGGTCAGAAATTTACATACACTAAGTTTACTGTGCCGTTAAAATTCCAGAAAATGTTTCTGATTTACATCATTTGAGTCATCATTTCTAATTTACATCATTTGAGTCATCATTTCTACATCACTTGTATGATGTATTTCAAGGCCTACCTTCAAACTCAGTGCCTCTTTACTTGACATCATGGGAACATCAGAAGAAATTATCCAAGACCTCAGAAGAAAAATTGTAGACCACCTCCAGTCTGATTCATCATTGGGAGCAATTTACAAATGTCTGAAGGTACCACGTTACCATCTGTCCCAACAATAGTACACAAGTATAAACAATCCTATAGAAAGTGTGTGGGGAGAACTGAAATAACGTGTTCAAGCAAGGAGGCCTACAAACCTGATTCAGTTACACCAGTTCTGTCAGGAAGAATGGGTCAGAATTCACCCAACATATTGTGGGAAGCTTGTGGAAGGGGACCTGATATGTTGGACCCAAGTTAATGATAAAGGCAATGCTACCAAATACTTATTGAGTGTATGTAAACTTTTGACCCACTGGGAATGTGATGAAAGAAATAAAAGCTGAAAGCAATCATTCTCTCTACTATTATTCTGACATTTCACATTCTTAAAATAACGCGGTTCCCTAACTGACCTAAAACAGAATTTTTACTAGGATTAAATTTCATGAATTGTGAATTGAGTTTAAAAGTATTTGGCTAAGGTGTATGTAAACTTAAAGAAAAATCAGGGGAACACGTAATCATTACAGCATAATACCAAGTCAGTTAAACTTCAGGGATATCAATCTGTCCAGTTAGGAAGCATAAGCGATTGGGAATCACTGTCACCTGTTTTGGTGCAAATGAAAGTGACAACAGGTGCACTGGAGAGGCAACAGCAAGACAACCCCCAAACACTGAATGATTTTGCTGGTGGTGGCCACAGACAATTGCTCTTTCCTTATCCTTCCTGACTGATTCTTCTCTAGTTTTGCATTTTGCTAGTGTCCTTGTCACTACTATTAGCATGAGGCTGTACATACAGCCCACTCAGGGTGCACAGGCAGTTCAGCTCCTCCAGGATGGCACATCCATACGTGCTGTCACAAGAAGGTTTGCTGTGTCTCCTAGTACAGTCTCAAGAGCATGGAGAAGATACCAGGAGACGGGCCGTTACATGAAGAGAGATGGACAGGGCCGTAGAAGGGTATCACCTCAGGAGCAGGACCAGTATCTGCTCCTTTGTTTGAGGAGGAATAGGAGGAGCACTGCCAGAGCCCTACAAAATGACCTCCAGCGGGCTACTGGTGTGCATGTTTTTGACCAAACTGTCAGAAACAGACTCCATGAGGGTGGCATGAGGGCCTGACGTCCTCTTGTGGGACCTGTGCTCACAGCCCAGCGCCGTGCAGCTAGATTGGCATTTGCCACAGAACACCAGAATTGGCAGGCCTGCCACTGGTGCCCCGTTCTCTTCACAGATGAGAGCAGGTTCATACCGAGCACATGACAGACGTGAAAGAGTCTGCAGATGCCGTGGTGAACATTATGTTGACTTGCAACATCATCCAGGATGACCAGTTTGGCGGTGAGTCAGTGATGGTTGGGGGAGGCATATCCTTGGATGGTCGCACAGACCTCAACATGCTAGCCAACGGTTCCCTGACTGCTGTTAGGTACCGGGATGAAATCCTCAGACCTATCATCAGATTTTACATTGGTGCAGTGGGCCCTGGGTTACTCCTGGTGCAGGACAATGCCCGGCCTCATGTGGCCAGAGTGTGTAGGCAGTTCCTGGATGACGAAGGCATTGATGCCATTGACTGACCCTCATGTTCCCCAGACCTGATTCCAATTGAGAAGATCTGGGACGTTATGCATCTCAACGAATTACAGAATGTACAGTAAAGATTTTGATCTTTAATGTATTCCGTTTATTGAGACCTGATGTGTTATTTAGTTGTTCCATAAATTTTTTTGAGCAGTATGAATATAAAGCTCCGGAAAAGATGGAGACCACTGCACCTTTTTCTTTCCTTCCCAAAAAAGTTGAGAAGGAAGGATTTGAGTGAGGAACAGAAGGCTTCAAATTAAGAGATCACTGCAAATTGAACGCTTTGTTCCTCACTCAAAACCTTCCTTTTCGACTTCTATGGAAAAGAAAAAGGTGCAGTGGTCTCTTAATTTTTTCCGGAGCTGTATGTGTACAGTATCTCACAAAAGTGAGTACACCCCTCACATATTTGCAAATATTTGATTATATCTTTTCATGTGACAACACTGAGGAAATAACACTTTGCTACAATGTAAAGTAGTGAGTGTACAGCTTAAATAACAGTGTAAATTTGCTGTCCCCACCAAATAACTCAACACACACCCATTAATGTCTAAACCGCTGGCAACAAAAGTGAGTACACCCTTAAGTGAAAATGTCCAAATTAGCCATTTTCCCTTCCTGGTGTCATGTGACTCGTTAGTGTTACAAGGTCTCAGGTGTGAATGGGGAGCAGGTGTGTTAAATTTGGTGTTATCGCTCTCACACTCCCTCATACTGGTCACTTGAAGTTCAACATGGCACCTCATGGCAAAGAACTCTCTGAGGATCTGAAAAAAAGAATTGTTGCTCTACATAAAGTTGGCCTAGGCTATAAGAAGATTGCCAAGACCCTGAAACTGAGCTGCAGCACGGTGGCCAAGACCATACAGCGGTTTAACAGGACAGGTTCCACTCAGAACAGTGCACGTGCTCAGCGTCATATCCAGAGGTTGTCTATGGGAAATAGACTTATGAGTACTGCCAGCATTGCTGCTGAGGTTGAAGGGGTGGGGGGTCAGCCTGTCAGTGCTCAAACCATATGCAGCACATTGCATCAAATTGGTCTGCATGGCTGTCGTCCTAGAAGGAAGCCTCTTCTTAAGATGATGCACAAGAAAGTCTGCAAACAGTTTGCTGAAGACAAGCAGACTAAGGACATGGATTACTGGAACCATGTCCTGTGGTCTGATGAGACCAAGATAAACTTTTTTGGTTCAGATGGTGTCAAGTGTGTGTGGCGGCAACCAGGTGAGGACTACAAAGACAAGTGTGTCTTGCCTACAGTCAAGCATGGTGGTGGGAGTGTCATGGTCTGGGGCTGCATGAGTGCTGCCGGCACTGGGGAGCTACGGTTCATTGAGGGAACCATGAATGCCAACGTACTGTGACATATTGAAGCAGAGCATGTTCCCCTCCCTTCGGAGACTGGGCCGCAGGGCAGTATTCCAACATGATAACTACCCCAAAA
>JACXGI010004191.1:44219-55694 GCA_016801175.1 Esox masquinongy
GTAAAGGTGATGGACTGGCCAAGCATGTCTCCAGACCTAAACCCTATTGAGCATCTGTGGGGCATCCTCAAACGGAAGGTGGAGGAGCGCAAGGTCTCTAACATCCACCAGCTCCGTGATGTCGTCATGGAGGAGTGGAAGAGGACTCCAGTGGCAACCTGTGAAGCTCTGGTGAATTCCATGCCCAAGAGGGTTAAGGGAGTGCTGGAAATTAATGGTGGCCACACAAACTATTGACACTTTGGGCCCAATTTGGACATTTTCACTTAGGGGTGTACTCACTTTTGTTGCCAGCGGTTTAGACATTAATGGCTGTGTGTTGCATTATTTTGAGGGGACAGCAAATTTACACTGTTATACAAGCTGTACACTCACTACTTTACATTGTAGCAAAGTGTCATTTCTTTAGTGTTGTCACATGAAAAGGTACAGTGGATATAAAAAGTCTACACACCCCTGTTAAAATGCCAGGTTTTTGTGATGTAAAAGAATGACACAAAGATAAATCATGTTAGAACTTTTTCCACCTTTAATGTGACCTATAATGTGAACAATTCAATTGAAAAACAAACTGAAATCTTCGAGGGGGAAAAATGAAAAATAAAAACCTTACAATAACCTGGTTGCATAAGTGTGCACACCCTCTTATAACTGGGGATGTGGCTGTGTTCAGAATTAACCAATCACATTCAAACTCATGTTAAATAGAAGTCATTACACACCGGCCATCATTTAAAGTGACTGATTCATCACAAATAAAGTGCAGCTGTTCTATAGGATTTTCCTGACATTTTCTTAGTTGCATCTCAGAGCAAAAGCCATGGTCCGCAGAGAGCTTCCAAAGCATCAGAGGCTTCCAAGAGGCTTACAGCAACATTAAAGGAACTGCAGGAATTTCTGGGAAGTACTGGCTATGTGCTACATGTGACAACAATCTCCCGTATTCTTCATATGAATGAGCTATGGGGTAGGGTGGCAAGACAGAAGCCCTTTCTTACAAAGAAAAACATCCAAGCCCGGCTGAAGTTTGCAAAAACAAACATAAAGTCTCCCAAAAGCATGTGGGATAATGTGTTATGGTCTGATGAAACCAAGGTTGAACTTTTTGGCCATAATTCCAAAAGGTATGTTTGGCGCAAAAACAACAGTGCACATCACCCACAAAACACCATACCCGCAGTGAAGCATGGTGGTGGCAGCATCATGCTTTGGGGCTGTTTTTCTTCAGCTGGAACCGGGGCCTTAGTCATGGTGGAGGGAATTATGAACAGTTCCAAATACCAGGCAATTTTGGCACAAAACCTTCAGGCGTCTGTTAGAAAGCTGAAGATGAAGAGGAAGTTCACCTTTCAGTACAACAACGACGCAAAGCACACATCCAAATCGACAAAAGCATGGCTTCACCGGAAGAAGATTAATCTTTTGGAATGGCCCAGGCAGAGCCCAGACCTGAATCCAACTGAACATGTGTGGGGTGATCTGAAGAGGGCTGTGCACAGGAGATGTCCTCGCAATCTGACAGATTTGGAGCGCTTTTGCAAAGAAGAGTGGGCAAATATTGCCACGTCAAGATGTGCCATGCTAATAGACTCCTACCCAAAAAGACTGAGTGCTGTAATAAAATCAAAAGGTGCTTCAACAAAGTATTAGTTTAAGGGTGTACACACTTATGCAACCAGGTTATTGTGAGTTTTTTATTTTTTATTTTTCCCCCTCAAAGATTTCAGTTTGTTTTTCAATTGAATTGTTCACATTATAGGTCACATTAAAGGTGGAAAAAGTTCTAACATGATTTATCATTGTCTCATTCTTTTACATCACAAGAACCTGGCATTTTAACAGGGGTGTGTAGACTTTTTATATCCACTGTATAATCAAATATTTACAAAAATGTGAGAGGTGTACTCACTTTTGTGAGATACTGTATATACTGTATACAAAAATAGAGGTAGAGAGAGAGAGAGAGAGATACAGCTCCGGAAAGATTAAGAGACCACTACACCTTTTTCTTTGCTTTCCAAAAAAGTCGAAAAGGAAGGTTTTGAGTGAGGAACAGAAGGGTTAAAATTAAGAGGCTACTGCAAATTGAACGCTTCTGTTCCTCACTCAAGACTTTCCTTTTCAACTTTTTTGGAAAGGAAAGAATAAGGTGCAGCGGTCTCTTAATTTTATCTGGAGCTGTAGATATAAAGTGGGTATGGGAAATCACCCCCCTTTTTCAGAATGTTCACCTTTTGTTGAACTGAATTTGTGATTTAGTGTCAGACTAACCATGTAAATTAACTAGCTAATGTTATGATATTACAGAAAATGATTTGTTGCATGATCTGAACAACCTTACTATTTTATACATAGCGAAGCCCCTAATTATTTGTCTGACAAATGGAAATCTCCCCATTACCTAATGATGCCAAGAGAAAAGTTGATGTCATCATATTTTGTTACATAATTGGCTGGAAGAAACCAAAATATTGTAGTTAAAATGTGGATTCTGTTTAGAAAATAATTTCATTCTTTGTCCAATGTCACCTTCCCTGATGACTTATCCAACATCCACCACACATCCATGTGATGGATTATCTAAAAACAAGCAACATGTGAAAGTGTTCGCAGTATGTCAGATAATATCACACTGGGTAGCCCTTTGTTTTTTATAGTATGTTTTAATGTATCCAACAAAGCAACTAATTACAGTAATAACAAAGCAACTAATTACAACTAATGTTACTTTTGTATAGGTACAGATAGATGAACACAGGTGGGGTGCTTTTCTACTGCTGTAGGCAGAGGAAGAGGCATTGTACATCTCTGAAAAGGTCAGGCTCATAGCAGATCATAATGTTATAAAAGAGGACCATAAACACATTTGTCCTATTAGGCATATATTAGGTCTTTTTTATTCTTTCTCACTCTCTCTCATTCTCTCAGCCTCTCAGTATGGTGTACTCTTAGACCTTTGTGAGGAGGATACTGTAGAAGCTGAGCGCATAGTGAAAAGGACAGGGATGGACTGGAGAGTCAAGACAACTTGAAACTCAGGCTGCATGAGCTATGACATCCTCACAGCACAAACCATCACAGCCCAGGTTAGCACATTATGATAAACCAGAATAGCAGAACAATCACTTAACACAGCACAGACTGGTGAATATTGAATTTTAGAGAATCAACATTTGGATAACCTGAGCAACTACCTGTTTGTGCTTTCTTGCCAACTTTCTGTTGTATGATTAATGTAATGCCATCATACCATAGGAATTGGAAATACATGTGAGTTGGCTATGTCGAGGCATAGATCTGGGGAAGGTTATTAAAAATGCTATAGCTTTGAAAGTTCCAAGGAGCACAGTGGGCTCCATCATTTAACCTTTAGTTGATCATACACTTCCCGTACATACAGAAATTGGCTCTTCTGCTGGTAGGCAAGGAGGGAAAGTTTGTCCAGGTAGAACCTTTGATTTAAATATATTTAATTGGCAATTTCTTTTTTGTAATTACATTTTGAGTGGTGTTTTCCATATTTCTGAATGTTGATTGTGCCTCCCTTAGCCAAGACCTTATGAATTCCCTTTCCAAGTTTTATATCTGTGTGGAGTGGAATTTTTTTAATGCCATTGATTTTAAATATCTTGATGCTAGTAAATAAGAGGACTTTGAGTAAGGAAACTATTTTGCTCCTCGGGTCATCTCTCAGGTTTTACACTGTTCTTCCATATTTTCTCTGGTTGGTGTGATTTCAAATGGCATTAACACCCTCAGGTTTATATAGCATGCCGGTGTGCCTGAATTAGTTCATGTCATTATGCTTCCCCTATTTCTTTTTCTGCTTGTGCAACAGAATCCCTGCCAAATCCAGCGTATCAGACGATATAAGCAATTAAAGGACAATTCCAGTGCTTTTCTCCACTACTCCCCAACAATGTGGTTGGAGCCCTGGTAACCCAAATCCATTGGAATTTTTCAAATTAATGACTAAATCAGTGAGAAAATAGGCTCAGACCATGTACCAGTCTCTTTGAATTATGAGATTGATGATGATCTTCTGTAGTGATTTGCAGCAGGAAGGCAATTACAGAGGCGCGTTTAAAAATAGATCAGTGTGATTTTGTCTCCGGATCTAGCAGATTATGATTACTATTCAGTAGCTGTTTGTTAGTAGCCAACTTATGTTTACTTATCCGTGAACATTTTTTTTTTCTAAAATACAGTTGTGCTCATAAGTTTGCATATCCTGGCAGAAATTATGAGATTTTGGCATTGATTTTGAAACTAGGACTGATCATGCAAAAAAAAAGTATTTTTTTTAAGGATAGTGATCATATGAAGCCATTTATTATCACATAGTTGTTTGGCTCCTTTTTAAATCATAATGATAACAGAAATATCCCAAATGGTCCTGATCAAAAGTTTACATACCCTTGTTTGGCCTTGTTACAGACACACAAGGTGACACACACAGGTGAAAATGGCAATTAAAGGTGTATTACCCTCACCGGTGGGTTTTTAAATTGCAATTAGTGTCTGTGTATATATAGTCAATGAGTTTGTTAGCTCTCACGTGGATACACTGAGCAGGCTAGATACTGAGCCATGGGGAGCAGAAAAGAACTGTCAAAAGAACTGCGTAACAAGGTAATGGAACTTTATAAACATGGAAAAGGATATAAAAAGATATCCAAAGCCTTGCAAATGCCAGTCAGTACTGTTCAATCACTTATTAAGAAGTGGAAAATTCAGGGATCTCTTGATACCAAGCCAGGTTCAGGTAGACCAAGAAAGATTTCAGCCAAAACTGCCAGAAGAATTGTTCAGGACTCAAAGAAAAACCCACAGGAGAAATACAGGCTGCTCTGGAAAAAGACGATGTGGTTGTTTCAAGGAGCACAATACGACGATACTTATAGACGTATCCTGAGCTACATGGTCGAGTTGCCAGAAAGAAGCCTTTGCTGCGCCAATGCCACAAAATACTGGTTACAATATGCCCAACAACACCATGACATGCCTGACAGCTTCTGGCACACTGTAATTTTGGAGTGGTGAGACCAAAATAGAGCTTTATGGTCACAACCATAAGAGCTATGTTTGGAGAGGGGTCAACAAGGTGAAGGTTCTGGAGTGGCCATTACAGTCTCCTGACCTTAATATCATCATTCTGGGGAGATCTCAAACGTGTGGTTCATGCAAGACGACCAAAGACTTTGCATGACCTGGAGGCATTTTGCCAAGACCAATGGGCAGCTTTACCACCTGCAAGAATTCCAGGGCTCATAGACAACTATTACATGACTGCACACTGTCACTGATGCTAAAGGGGGCAATACACAGTATTAAGGACTAAGGGTATGCTGACTTTTGAACAGGGGTCAGTTCATTTTTTTCTTTGTTGCCATGTTTTGTTTTATAATTGTGCCATTCTGTTATGACCTACAGTTGAATGTGAATCCCATAAGAAATAAAAGATGGGTTTTGCCTGCTCACTCCTGTTTTCTTTACAAATGGTACATATATTACCAATTCTCCAAGGGTATGCAAAAATGTTTGCCATCTCCAATACAGGCCAGTTTTATGGAGAGCTCTTGATATGGCTGACCGGTGCAACATTACTCCACTCCCAGCTCCTTCAAAGTGATTGATGGCTTGTATATGGCATCTCTCACAGATCTCGTTATTTTTAGCAATGGTTTTTGAGTGACAGCCTTTTCTTGGCAGTGCCTGTTTGGTGAAATGGAGCTTCCATTTCTCGACTGTGCTCAAAGGGATTTTCTATAACGTGGATATTATTTTGTACCCTTTTCTTCATTAGGGCAATTTCTTTCATCTGTGGAACCAGGAAGCTTAAATACTTATTCAAGCTACATATTTCAGTTTTTTTCTTACAAATATTTCCCAACATAAAACCAGTCATCCTACAATAACTTTTAAGTGTAATTGATTTTACATTGACATTTCAATGTAGCATTTGTAATTTAGTAAAAATTGGTCAGGGGTTTGAATTCTTTTGCAAGTCTCTATAAATGGATAGGTCTATATTTGTGCATGTGATACTGTCATAATGACTTATATACAAAGCCAGAGAATTCTTTGCCTCCAGCATCACAATAGGATATGTTTTCCTCAAGGAAATAAGACCAAGAGAGGGCTTCAGGATAAATGAATAGGCTAGCATCAGTCAATCATCATTCTCAACATGTCTAGAGGTCCTTATCAGAGAATGCGTCTCAATTGAAAAGGTTCCTTTTTATTTGTTCATGTACCATAATTTGCCAAATTGGTTGGTTGTTTTTCAGGTTGATGGGGAATGTGAATTTGTTATGGATATGTAAATCTCATGATTGTTTAAATCCATTTTATAGCATTTAACATACAAAGGAAACATTCCCCCCTTCACCCCTTTCATGGCTGTTGTGTGTGGTTCTGGGATCTCCAAAGGACTCAAGTGCTGGGATCTCCAAAGGACTCAGTGTCTATCAGAGAGGACATTAGTTTTTGGTTTCCCCCCCAAGTATAAAATATTATACTATATATGATTACCTATTACTTGATGGTGATATTAAACTATAGTGAGTTGTTTTTGAACTGTAAACATTACCATTGATTCATGGACATTGATTTTACTGTGATGGATGTTTCTTCTGAAATATGTTCTATATCTATACAGTGCTATGTGGACATTACACTCCCTGAAAAGTTGCTTTCACTTATTTTGAGGATCTTCAGTTCAAAGGCATTGTTTTGTTTTCCCCAAACATGGCATCAGGCATTGTAGCCAAACAACTCCACGTTTCACTTGTCTGTCCAGAACACATACTGTAGTTCCAGTAGTCTTGTTCTTTACCCAAGTGTTGTCTGGCAAACTTCATTCATGCATTTATTATCTTCTTTTGAGAGCTGAGGCTTCTTCCTTTCTGACTTCCCATGTAGGACAAGTCTGTGCAATCTCTTTCTGACAGTTCTTCTGCACTTAGACATTTGATTATGGCAGGAGATTCATGTAAATGTCTTAATGTTAACCTGGGATGCTTAGATACTTCTTTGAGCCTGTCACAGGTAGATACCCGGTGTTGTAGAGTTTTCTGTTTTTGTAGATAATTCATTGGACAGTGTCAACATTGACTTCAATTTGATTGGAAATAACTGTTACCTCTCCTATGCACCGCCTCCTCTCCATTTTGGTTGGGTGGTCGCCTGTACCAATCGTATTTCTTTCTGCCCCCAGACGATGGTTGAGTAAGTAAAACTGATATGTGCTATTTGCACTCACAGGACAATTAACTGTTTGTCAACAATTGAGAACTGAATCAGATATTACACTGTGCAAGTAGTATAGCAACTGTAGTTGATTTCAAAGGAGGCATTCTTTAAACAGCTGGTGGCAACGCTGTTGGATGGTTGACGGCTCTAGTGTAGCTTTTAGGTTATGATATTGTGGAGCCTCCATGAAACTGAATGGGCCATGTCTGTGCCTCTATATATAGGCCGCTACTTCTCCAAGTTGGAGTGCAGTTCAAACAACAATGAGAAAGATAAAGTACTGAAATATATTGAATTCTGTACCTGATGTGCACATTGTTCTTTCGTCTTGCACTCCTGACTGGACTGTACGGAAAATAAATCTGGAGCATCTGTCACATAGGAGTCTCTCTTTAGTATTTGTAAATTAATATTTGATGCAAACGAGCATGGTCTGACCTTTCTCTTACTAGTACTACTCCTACAACTATTACTCCTAATAATAATGATAATAATAATTTTCCAAAACGCTGATGATTTTGTGCCCGTCAAGTTTCATTACCTGACAATACAGTAGGTTTAACTATTTAATGCAATTAAAGGTACAGGCTTTACTGATGTTATAATTTCTTTTTGTTTTAGGGCTGTCAAATCTGTATCAGAAACAAAATGTTCCCATTGGTTAAGGAGGCCTATTACCTCTTGATGGTGAAAATAATGCCTAAACCAAAAATTAACCCCAATTCTAACACTAAACAAACCCCTTAGCTGTAAATAGTCAATTTGTCAATAGTCAGTAGTCATTCCCTTGTGGGAACCAGCTAAAATTAAATTGCATGGCTAAAAAAAACATTGTGTGGGTGGAATAATTATGTTTTTACTACATTTATGATGATCTCTAGTCAACACAGGAATAGTTAGACCTGGATTACTCACACACACACACACACACACACACGCACACACACACACACACACACACACACCATAGACTAGAGTCTAGTCTCTGAACACTTAAAAGCCAGTTTGCTGCTTATCTACTTACTTATTTTTACATTTTAGTAATTTAAATAATTTATCCGGAGCCGCATGCATATAGATCAATGATTGCCTACGTTTAGTACAGCTTTTGATGTTAAGGCAGCCTTGATGGCCATAATGTTTTTTGTCTGGACACCGGGGTTGAAACCCCTACTCTTAAAATTACTGCCATGGATTGTTAGTGACCAAAGAGAATCAGTATACCTTAATGATATGGCAACAAGATGGCACCATACCAGAGCAATGTCCCCTTCATTGTCCTCGGGCATTGGAATTTATATGTTAATATAACATCTTTTGACAAGTGAAGAGTGCGGTTGACAGCATCTGATCTTTAATTCAGGGACCGACCACGACCGACCCTGCTTACCTTCAGAGACAAGCCAACAGAGGCATGCAAGGTGCTCTGCTATGAGGAGCCGAATGTGTTAACAACACTTGATGGAGAGTAATGATCCTGACTGTCAATGTTTCCAGCCTGAGACATGCCCTTCACTTTCAGGGAAGTTTCACTACTGAAGACATTGATTTCAGATTGCCCTCTACAGTACTAGGTACTAATTCTGCACCCACATAATTTACATTTTAACCTTTTAAAATATGTAAAATCAATAATAAGGGACAGGTGGTTACTTTAAAGATGGATTTATTTTTCAACAAAACAAACAAATGTATTCAAGCTAATTATAAAATACAGAAATAATGACACAGCTCAAAATAAATACACAATTATAAAAATAAAATTTTAATAGGCTGTGGAAATTGAATAGACAACACTAACACAAAATTAGAAATTCCACATATAAACATTTTGTTCAAAAACAAAACTATTGTATGTATGTATGTATGGCTTGGGGTGGGATGGTGCTCTAGGCCATTGAATGTGGTGCACACGTGGCACTCCAGTATGTGATCGGATCTGGTCCATTGTTCTATATCTTTCCCTACTGTCTATCCAATAAAGCATAAATGCCGGATATATATTTATATGCTGTCTATATTAGGGCTGCACGATTAATTGAATTATAATCAAAATTGTGGTATTGACATGTGCAATATCGAAATCGCCTACATATGCGATGTAAAGCTCCAACAATAGGTGAATGAGATGCGCTTCACGCGAGGCGACGGTCGCGCAACGTACGTCCGTAATTGTTTTTCTTGCGGGTGCTGTAGGTATTTTTGTCGATTACTTAATTGCCTGAACTAATTTTGTTTAAATACTTCATGGTTTTTCAATGTTAGTGAAGATGTCTGCTTCAAGCTAGTGAGTGGCACCAAGATATTGTCCCACATACACAACAGCATGGTTATTAAAGGTTTCGGCTTCAATGTCTGTGCCTGCAAATATACTTAATATGGGACAAAATATACCTCAAGAGTTGAGAAGTTTTGCCTAATCAGCTACGGCAACGGAAAAAACATAGCATACACTGCAAACGCCATTGCATTAAATGAGCAGTTACTTTTACATTCGTTACATTGCATTAAATGAACGAATACTTAGACACAGACTGCACCTTCAAATTGGTATTAAGTGTAATATCAATCAATCAAATTTATTTATAAAGCCCTTTTTACATCAGCAGTTGTCACAAAGTGCTTTTACAAAACACCCGGCCTTAAAACCCCAAGGAGCAAACAACAGTAGTGTTGAATTTCAGTGGCTAGGAAAAACTCCCTAAGAAGGCTGAAATTTAGGAAGAAACCTAGAGAGGACCCAGGCTCAGAGGGATTACCAGTCCTCTTCTGGCTGTGCCGGGTGAACATATTAAGAGTACAAACTGTAATAATTAATAAGTGCACGTGGGCTGAGTCCAGAGTCTATTTAAACTTAGTCCAGGTCGGAAGCATGACCAGATGGACAAGGACAGGGACAACACGGGGAGAGGGAGGTGTCAGCGCAGTGGCAGCTGAAATCGTCAGGTATCGTCTTGATCTGCAACACAACCAGGAGGACTTTGGATCGGGACATCAACGGGTCTTTCAAGCCTGGTACTCCTCAGGTGTGGGCCAGGACCTCATGTTCTCCTAAGTTTAAAACGGCAGGAGACAGGAAAAATTTAGAAAATGCATTCCTTAGATCTACAAGGATTTACACTGTGGCCCTATCCGGGGGAGGCCCCGGACAGGGCCCAACAGGCAAGAAAACAATCCTCCCACATTGCCAAGCATCAACCAAAGGGACACCTGCCAACCGCAACCACCCTGAATGAGGGCAGAGTACAGGCCAATTGCACAAGTGCGCAACAGAGAGACAACAACAAGCCAGTGACTCCACCCCCGAATGGCGTTGGAGGGAGGGCATCCCAGTGGCGATGAGAGCCCACCTGGCAAGACAGCAAGGGTGGACAGTATCAAGCCATTCTGGTCACCTTCATGCCCCTGGGCCAGACTACACTTAATCATAGACCATGCTGTAGAGATGAGTCTTTAGTAGACACTTGAAAGTTTGCACTGAGGTTGCATTTCTAACCTTAATTGGCAAATCATTCCACAGCTGTGAAGCTCTATGAGAGAAGGCCCTGCCTCCGGCTGTTTGTTTAGAAATTCTAGGTACAATTAAAAGGCCTGCATCTTGCGATCTAAGGTTACGTGTAGGTATGTATGGCTGGATCATTTCAGCAAGGTAAGTAGGAGCAAGTCCATGTACTGATTTATAGGTTAACAATAAAACCTTAAAATCAGCCCTAACCCTAACAGTCAGCCAGTGTAAAGAGGCTAGTACTGGAGTAATCACCCAGAGGCAGCATATATAGTGAGAATAATAATGGGCCCAGAACCGAGCCTTGAGGAACACCAAAACATACCTTTGATTTGTCAGAGGATATGCCATCCACACATACAAACTGATATCTTTCAGATAAATAAGATTTAAACCGGGCTAGAACATGTCCACGTAGCCCAATATGGGTTTCCAGTCTCTCTAAGAGAAGGGAGTGATCAATAGTGTCAAAAGCAGCACTAAGATCAAGAAGCAACAGGACGGATGCGGAACCTTCGTCTGAGGCCATTAGAAGGTCATTTGTTACCTTCACGAGTGCAGTCTCAGTACTATGATGGGGTCTGAAACCGGACTGGAGCATTTCATAAATGTTATTTGTCTTCAGGAAGGCATTCAGTTGTTGGGAAACACATTTTTCTAGGATTTTTGAGAGGAACGGGAGGTTCGATATTGGCCTATAATTGTTTAATATGTCA